>JAECMU010108464.1:18030-28277 GCA_016106625.1 Dracogyra subfuscus
TGTGTGTGTGTGTGTGTGTGTGTGTGTGTGTGTGTGTGTGTGTGTGTGTGTGTAAAACCAAAAAAGCACATTTGACAAAATGAAATCCACAGTTGAAAATTGGAGGTAAAATTGCATATGGAGATATTCATATCTCAGTTAAACAGGTGATTAATTGTTTTCATTAAAATGTTTGTCCACCATTACATCAATATAACACTGTGAAACATTGTCTTATAGAGTTAACATAAATGTTGAACCACATTTGGTGTAAGGTTTGCCATTTAGTTCCAGCACACTGCAATACAAGCCAAGTGTGGTGTCGATGGGTATGTCTCACTGTCCTGCATACAGTGTGTGCCCTGATTTAACTCTCCATTGTGTTGAATTTGATTGAGCACAGCTTTCAATACTCTATATATTTAAGTTGTTTCAACAGCTACCAAATCAGTAAGTTACATACTTCAGTTTAATTGTGCATGTGCTTTTAGTGCAAAACCAGTTGTCCAGAGCAAGCCATGAAATGCTTGAATAATTGCAACTTTTGTTGGCTGACTTTATTCAAAGAATGTGTTAGCATCACATATACAAACTTTGTATACATTTCTACAAGCGTTTTAGAAAATATGGCGTTTTCACAACTTTTGGCATTCAGTATATTATTTGAATTGTTTTATTTTAAATTGTAATACAAGACATAATCATCTGTTTTTCTGACTCTACAATTAATTTGTCATGCAAAACCTTTTTTAATGTTTTCCTATGTTTGCTTAACATAACATAATATGAGTTTCAATGATATCTGTTTATTTCAGGATGTGTGTTGGCAAAAACTATTCAAGGTATGCTTTCCAGCAGTGAGCTAGGAGGAATTGACTTTGATCAGTCTTGGATCTGTATCATGTAAGTAAATGTCTTTCTTGTTAAATGGCTGGATTAGTTTGACGCCAAAGTTGTTGCTGGCTATTTTAAGTGCTGTACATACCACACTGCCTGATTTAGACATGAAGACATTTAGACATGTTGATATAGGGGATCATGATATAATCCAGTGAAAGTGTATAGGAATAGGAGAGTAGGATGTAATTCAGTAATAGTTTTAAGACATTGGTGAGCAGAATGTATCTCAGTAATAGTTTCTAAAGATAGATGCGCTGGATGCAACTCAGTGATATTGTCCAGAAATAGAGGAACATGATGTTTTTTCAGCAAGAGGTTTTAGAAATAGGAGATCAGGATGTATCTCAGTTATAGTTGTTAAATATAGGATGCAGGATGTAACTTAGTGATAATTTATAAAGATAAGTGAGTGATAGTTTCTATAAATAACAGAACAGCTTGTGTCTCAGTTATAATTTATAAAAATAGGAGAGCAGGATGTATCTCAGTTATAGTTGTTAAATATAGGATGCAGGATGTAACTTAGTGATAATTTCTAAAGATAGGTGAGTGATAGTTTCTATAAATAACGGAACAGCTTGTGTCTCAGTTATAATTTATAAAAATAGGAGAACAGGATGTAACTGAGTGATTGTTTCTAGAAATATATGAGCAGGATGCAACTAAATAATAGTTTCTAGAAATAAGTGAGCAGGATATAACTCGGCAACAGTCTATAGAAATATGTGAGCAGGATATAACTCAGCAACAGTTTATAGAAATAAATGAGCAGGATATAACTCGGCAACAGTTTATAGAAATAAGTGAGCAGGATCAGTTTGATAGTTTTTAGGTATAGGGGAGCGTGCTGTAACTCCATGATAGAACCTAGAAAATAAGAAAAGTTAAAGCTTAGTGATATTTTCTAGAAGTAAGGGCAAGGTGTAACACAATGATCGTTTCTGGTGAAGTGACAGGATTACTTCCCATCAATGAGTTCATTGGGTTAATAATCATCCCAGTTTGTATTCAGTTCGTTGCACCAAGTATCACTTACCATTATATTTCACACATATACTAGTTACTAATGAACTGTCTATCTATAGGTCTGCTGAGGTGTTAAAATATTAGTAATCTGGTTGTTTAGAAATTGACTGTATCCTAATCAGGCGTTTAACAGAGCTTGAATATAGGAAATGGTTTATTTAATGATGCACTCAACACATTTTATTTACAGTTATATGGCATCAGACATATGGTTAAGGACAACACAGATATTGAGGGAGGAAACGTGCTGATGGCACTTCATGGGCTACTATTTTTTTTTAACAGAGATTAATGTCAGTTATATAATTACAGTACAGATTATTATACCATCTTTAATTTGATTTTTAGATGTTTATTTAAGAAAATAATAATGTACTTGTAGGTGTGATTTGCCGACTGTTACCAGTCAGCGTGTTGTGATAGCTCGGTTACGACAACCTGCTAATCTCAGCACAAATTGTCAAGAAGCGAGATTTGTCATCCTTGTGATAACTCCAACAAGAGAGGTAAATGATCAAACTATATCATACAGGTCATGTATTTCTAGTAACCAGATGGGACTTACATGTAATTG
Organism: Dracogyra subfuscus; assembly: GCA_016106625.1. Classification (NCBI taxonomy): domain Eukaryota; kingdom Metazoa; phylum Mollusca; class Gastropoda; order Neomphalida; family Peltospiridae; genus Dracogyra; species Dracogyra subfuscus. The sequence continues at coordinate 20,510 of JAECMU010108464.1, forward strand.
GTAACTTAGTAATTCCAACAAGAGAAGCAAATTATCAAACTTTATTATACAGTTCATGGATATTGAACACCAAAAGAAAATACACATTGAATATTTTCACATTTATTTTTGTAATAGAAAACAAATTATAACCATCTCACAGACACAGTGTAGTACATACCACAGCATTTGATATATACCAGCCATGGTGCACTGGCTGGAATGAGAAATAGCCCATCAACGGGGATCGAGCTTAACATAGCAAGCCATTTAACACTTTATGATATCTGATTTTTTTTTTTCAATTTTTTTTTCAGTGGCTACCATTCAGTATTTGATTCATTATGAACTAGTGACTAGCACACTTCAATTTAATCATGCACATGCTTTCTGTTTAAAACCAGTTTTCTGGACCAGTGCTTGTAATGCTTGACTGATTATAACTTTTGTTAGATAAAATTATTCAAAAAATGTGATAGCAAAATATTTGTTGAAAATATAGCACTCATGTATTTCCAATGACTCAATAAGCTCATCTATCTGATGGTCGGGGTTCATCTAGCATGTTAGAGCAAGATTCAGCTCATTGGTTAAAGCGTTTTGTTGAAGTACAGTGGACTGCACAGTCAGTCCCTCTCAGTGAACTGACTGTGTGAACAGTATGTCAGAAATGTATGTAGCACAATGGTAAAGCACTTGCAGTCAGTCTAGGATTGATCCCCGTCAGTAAACCCATTGGACTATTTAACCATTAGACTCATTCTAGCCAATGCAGGTATATCAAAGGCCATGGTATCTGATATTCTGTCTGTGGGATGATACACATAAAGATCCCTTACTTCTAATGGAAAAACATAGCAGGTTTTCTCTCTAAGATTATATGGCCAAAAAGAATTTCTTGTTGATAACTATTAAAGGTAGTTTATGTAGCCATGCTCAGCAAAGAGTCATAATTACCCCATGTTTTAAATGTAACAGTTACTAATTAAACAATGTGGTTGAGATATCATTATAGGATTCTATTTGATAAAAATACCTGAATATTATATGACAAAAAAGCCCAAGTATTATATGACAAAAAAGTCTGAATATTATATGACAAAAATGCCTGAATATTATATGACAAAAATGCCTGAATATTATATGACAAACATGCCTGAATATTATATGACAAAAATGCTTTCACATTCCCTGACTGATATATGTTATTTTGTTTACATTTTAAAACTATAAAATAAGCTTTGCTATTAAGCAAAACATATTACCTCTGTCAGCAGCACTGGTAGAGTCAAAAGTGGAGAAGCCATGAGGCCATGAACCCCTTCTCTCAATGACACCTAATTGTTTTTCTCCCACCAACATTTATATTTCTTCATAACACAACTCATAAACTGTGTAGTTGCCTCCCTCTATTTGGATGATCCATCCAATAAAACATCCTGGCTATGCCAGTGGTCAGCAGGGTGTTTAAAACTCTAGCTTTTATATCTGTTGTCCATTAAGACACTATTATTTTATTTTCCTTAGATTTCAAAAATGATTACTGATATATGAGGTTTTATACATTTATAAAATACATATTATTTTGAATTCATTCAGGTACCAACAACCTATGTGCGGTTATTATGAATAGTTTTGACCAAACAGTGAGTATGTAGTTTATGTTCAAGCTATTTTTTGTTTGTAATGGTGTTTTTTTACAGAAAACCACAAAAGGTTATCTTGAGACTGGGCGGACATTTGCGACACTGTTCATGGATCTGGAGTTCCGTCACATGCTGCTAGACGTGAACCATGAGGATGAGTTCAAGAGCCGTCTGCACGACAGGATGTCCAAACTGATCACAATGCAGGGGCTGCCGGAGAACCGCAAGTCTCAGCCAATGCTGTCTGTTTTTGATGAGGATGATGCTGTGAGAGACTTGATTATTTATACCATGTTTTATTTATTTGTTTTTAATATATAAAACAAATTTAAATAAAATGCCACAACATTTAACTTATAAGACATTTTATTTCTTATTTTAATGTAGACAGTTTTTGATGAAGATGAAATTGTGTGATGCTTGATTAATACAATGTTTTTTATATTATTTTATTATTTTTATTTTGATGTAGAGAGTTTTTGATGAAGATGATGTCGTGAGATATGTGATTAATTATACCATGTATTTTATTTTATTTTATTTAAAACATTTATTTTAATGTAGAGGTTCCAGTGAACCAAAATATTTTTCATTGCCAATATATATATTAACATTTTGTAATAAAACTGATAAATGTTTCAACACATGAAAAAATAAGGGAGAGACCTTAATATAGGCATTGCCTGTTGCTCAGTCCTCAACTTTAACACAAATAAATATAAATAAATAAATAAATAAATAAATAAATCCAAAGTGCTAAGATGAGTTCAAAAAATCTCTCACCAGATTTGGATAGTAGATGATAGCATAAAAGATTGCTCAGATATTTAACTTTTCTTTTATTAATCATATGAATATATTTGCCATTGCACCTTAATATAAATCATATGTTTAAATTTCAGGTATTAAAACAATACATTTTTAATTAACATATTCATATTCTAATTCTTATGTATTCACAGGATGTTTCATTCATTAAAACTAATTAGCAATACTGTCCACAAAGTCGTAATATTCTGATCATTTTAATTTTAAAATGTTCTGATTTGATCATAAGATAAATCATATTTGATGGAAATAACTCAATTTATAGATGGAAATGTGGAGCAGTAAAATATGATATGAAACTTTGCTTCATTCTGATTGTAGGTAAACCACAAACCACAAGGATTCTATTAGCTCAAATATATACATGTAATTTGCTTTCTTTATCAAAATATAACTCACAACAAATTTATTATTTTATTCAAAGGAAAGGAATATTTGTTTAACAATATCTCAGTACATTTTAAAGTTGGGTTGTTTGGTAGCTAATATATGATTATATGGACATTAGTTCATTAGAAAGAATAAGAGGAAATCCATTGCTGCCATGACAACGTTTTTGCAACATTTTGACTTATGATATTTTACATTTAATCTTTAGAAAGAAAAGACACTTGAATGAAGTTGAGATTATTTATAACATTTATTTTAATTTTGACTGTTTCAGATGAATTCAAGATGTGCTTTTGGCAGAGGCATTATAGGAGATTTAAAAAGACGTTTCCCTCACTACTTGTCTGATTATAAAGATGGTTAGATTTTGATATATCACTTCTACTCAAAAAAAAAAGAAAAAAAAGTGGAACATAGCTAACTATATGCATGCATATCTGTTAAAAACAATTGTTTTTTGAATTTATTGATTTGTTATTTCAGAGATTAAACAAATATATAATTGGTATGTAATTGGTCAATATAATTGGCAACCATTACAGTTTAATATCATTAGTACTTCTACATGTATATACATATACTATGTTAACAAAAACTGAAATGATATTTGTATCAGTCTTTCTAATTATTTTATAACATAATATTTAAACAGTATTCAGACCTACAAGCCTGGTGCTTATAAAACCTTTATAGTCTAGACTCATTAAAGATTGATTTGGAAGTTTTATAAGCACAGGCCCTGACAATAGGCAGTAGCCTACAAAGTATAATATTTTGCTCTGTGTGTGTTAAGTGTGATACATGTATTAATTATTATAAATTTCTATTTTTCATTTCAGGTGTAATAGGCCATAACACTCCACATAAAGTGATTGCCACCATCTTCTTTTTATACTTTGCTTGTGTCCTTCCTAATCTTGCCTTCGGGATGCTGAACAGTAACAATACACATGGGGCTATTGGTAAGGTTTAGTTGTTTTCTGTTTGTTTTAATGTGGGGTTTTTTAATTATAAATAGCTATTATTCAAATTTGTCACAAGCACTAGATGATTAAAATTTTAGAAATCTGTGACACAAATCTGAAAACTCTGGAATATTTAAAACAAAATCCAAGTATAGACATTGGGTGTAGTTTCTATTTATAATTAAACTGAAATATTGATCATTTTACAAACAGATTTCTAATATTTCCATTTTCATTGGAAATTATATGACTTGAGGCCATTTTACCAAAATAAGCAAAATTGTAAGTCAGTTCAAAACTTTAAAAAAATACAAAATGTTCTGAAGAATTAAGATGGTAAAATTATGATAATTTTGTTTGTGATATAGATAGATGTACTAGTACACAAAATGAGACAGACCATATATTTCTAATAATTTAACTAATTAATTTTAGCTGGTCTTTTATAATTAAATGTTTTTATTTCTTTTGGCTTTTTTCAGGAGTCAAGAAGATTTTATTTTCACAGAGTTTTGGTGGAATTCTTTTTGCTGTTTTTGGTGGTCAACCTCTTATTGTTCTTCTAACAACAGCTCCATTGGCTCTGTACACAAAAAGTAAATATTTTTAGATGAATATTAGATAACAGTGATTATTTGTTACCCACCCTATCTCATGGTCTGTTGCTTATCATGGTGGGGTAGCTTGTATGACTTGGAGAGCTATGCCAGCTGGAACATCAGCTCCTGGTAGGGTCACCCAAGCTGGACTGGTCAAAGGGTAGAGACTAGACTAATATGAACCAGACAGACAGAGGATGTGAGTCAAAAAATACAACTGTCTAGGAGAAGCAAGCTCCAAAATCAAAACTGGGCTGGAGAGGCTCAGAATCCTAATACAGAAACTCTCCTAGGAGAATACCCGGTAGAAAACTCCAAACTCAAACCAAGTCCACTGAAATCAGAAGCTATGCATCAGCATTAGCGTGGAAATCAAATGAAAATGTTCAAGCTCTATGACCATCATGTTACCCACCTCCTACTGTTGTACTAAAGAATGCTTATAAAACTGTTAATTAAAATTCAACTCGAAACTAGAGTTGCAAAAGTCTACCAGTAATTTCATTTTCCAATTTCTGTTTATTTTAATGGCACTAAAATAAATCCACTTGTGTATAAATAATAGTTTACATATTACTCATTAACCCATGGTAGAAACTAAGGAATAATGCCAATATATATTCATTATTATATAATCGTTGGTGAAATGAAAATTAAAGTCATGGTAAAAGACAATTTTATTTTTTTATTTTATTTTTTTAAATAACAACAAGTAGAAAATTATAAAAAATTTGAAAGTGTTTTTTTTAAATTTGGATATATTACCATATTTTGAATGATTTTTTTTTATATACATATATATAATTTAATGATGTGTTGTTAGTTATTTACAGTGTCTGTGAAGACTTTGATCTCAACTTCCATGCCATGTTTGCCTACGTCGGTTTGTGGAACATGTTCTTCCTTCTGATTTTCTCTTTCTTCAACATGAGCAAGCTGATGAGGTGGTCCTCAAGGTATTTTTCATATTGTCTTTATCAGTATTTACTCTTAGGCATAAGGCAGGACAATAAAATCTTTTATTGGGGAAAAAATGTGGTAGACCCACCAGGCATAAAATAAGCACAATTTACTCTGCCCCGGGTTGGGTTCCTGGCTTCCCTGAGACCGAATTCCGGAGCAGGCATGCTCACAATCTCAGTCTGTGGTATATAAGCATGTTCAAAAGTTACGCAACACCACAACAGTGCTTCCTGCACCTCTGTTTATCAATTCTTGAACAGCCCTTATAGTTTAAAGACTTACTTTTATTATATTACCCGGTAGTTTAAATACTGTGAGACATGTTAGATATCACTTTTAAGACTTGTGACTGGTTGCTCCATGATGATAACCTGGTCACCACAGCCATACCATCCAATAAAATAAGGACAACTGAAATTTATTGTTCTGCAGTATGCAAGTTAATCTGCAACTGATCACTGTATGATGCATAAGTTAGCTGCCATGCAAATGCCATAAATAGTTTTTAGTTGGAAAAGTTTTTTTTTTTTTTTTTTTAACGACGCACTCAACACATTATAAGTACGGTTATATCGGCGTCGGACATATGGTGATGTCGAGAAAAAACCCCAGTGGTTAGCTGACGGGGATCGATCCTAGACCGACCGCGCATCAGGCGGGCACTGTATATTTCAATCCATACATTTGACCTTTGTTTTCCCTCCAGCCCTATAATGTAACTGGCAGCAAGCATGTGCCAAAATGACATAAAAAATATAATTATTTATCTTACAGCTCATTAAAAAACATATCCATTTTGTTTTTGCTTGCATGCTTACATTGTCTGCATGTTGTGTGCCATAATATATAAGTAACAGTGCATCTGAACCCATTACGTAACAGGCACATTAAAATACATAAATCATAAAAAAACATTGGTCGATGTGATCTCATTACACAAATCAAACTTTCATTAAAAATCAACCAAAAAAAAACCCCATATTACTTAAATATTAAATACATATAGAATACCAAATGAACTTGCCTGTCATACCATTTTTATGGTTTTATGTTTAGTTTGCTCCTGAGGATGTTGAGCTTTTTAACTTGAGATTTTTAATTGTGGTTTTTAGACAGAGACTTTATTTTATCATATGAAATGAGTGAAACATTTTGCTATCTGACATCATATTTTGACTAATGTCGAGAAGGTCAATGGAGTAGGTCAGATACAGGTTGAACACAGTCAACGAGAAGTTGTGAGGCACTTTAATCAGTCAGAGTGTGATTGGGTGGATGAGGCAATGACTTCAAATGACTGCATCCATTTCCTATGCACAAAAACTAGGACCAGCATTAAGCAAAGCAAAAACACCACACATTTTCAACTGAAGTGTGCATGAATATGTGGATGGCAATCATGCACACTTTTATATCCATGGTGAGAACGCATAGTACGGGTACAACATACAGATTTTCAGACATGGGTGTATTTGTTGGGGTTATAGTAGGTACATGTGTTTGCATAACTTTTACCATTTTGTTGTGGCCTCTAACTGGAAGTACCATTGCTTATATAGAAATTCAAATAATACTTAGGAAACCTCACTCTGGGCCTAATCCACGAAGGCAATACATTCCTTCTTTCATGATTAGTTTGAGTGACCCTTCCATAGTGATGCTGAGTATATATCATGAGGTTTAACATTTCTTTTGTAGATCAACAGAAGAAATATTTTCAGTCTTCATTACATTTGCCTTCTCAGCTGATGCTATCAGAGATACTTTAAAAGGTAAGTTTACAGGAGTAAAATAAAAATAAAAACATATTCAATCATTTAAACATTTAAAATCACATTTTAAAAGAATGTGGCATGTTGAGTTATTTTTTGGATATTGTCCTTTAGAAGAGAAAAACAAAGATATATAGTTTTCGTCTCAAGTTGGAAGTGTAGTTGTTAATAATAGTGATGGTATCAGCTTTTTGATTTAATCCTAGTTGAGTGGAACTTAGGTTATGGCTACACCTGTAGTTGTTCATCGTTAAATGTTTTTTAAATGTCTTCATAATATTTAATTTGTGTTTATAAATATAAACTGAAAAAGTTAGTCAGTACAGATTTTAAAGTTCATTGGCTTACATCAAATCAGTATTTTATGGTTGGTGAGACAATAAATTCCACAGGATTCTTGTTTTTATTGGATAACAGATTGTTCTTTCAAAGTATATGATACCATAGCAACATAAGTGTCAGAAGATATCAGTAACTGTGTATGTGGGTACATTAATTTGACTTACAATTGCATGGGTAGGGTGTGAGTGTCTGTGTGTGTGTGTGTGTGTGTGTGTGTGTGTGTGTCTGTGTGTGTGTGTATGTATGTGTGTGTGTGTGTTTGTGTGTGTGTGTGTGTGTGTGTG
>JAECMU010108475.1:0-12839 GCA_016106625.1 Dracogyra subfuscus
TTATACAGAAGAATAGTATTAATGCCATGGAAATAAATTATTAAGTATAATAATACAGAGAATTTGTACTTTCTAAATTTGTTATATTTGTAAATACATTTAGAAAAAAAAGTTTCACGTACCATAACTTCTCACATCATGACACAAACTTCAGTGTTTTGTAACCAAGTAGCATTAAATTCTAAATATAATCATACTTTTTCATCACTGAATATTACTTTTAAAAATGGTAAAAAAATAATTATTTTTAAAAGATACAAACCTGTAAAGTACCGTCGATGAGATTAGTATATTTAATACAGGGAACATTTGCATAGCATCACGATCCACTCTGCAAGTTTCAGATATAGCTATACAATACTAAAACATTAAATAGTAGTTGCTACTCAGTTCTTAAATTGATAGCACTGCCACTAATCAAATTTTTTAAAACAAAATGTTCTCTGTAATAATTATTTAAAAAATTATAATTAATATTACAGTTGAGAATATTTCCACATCGGCAAAGGACTAACAAATGATCCCACAATGACATGTTCTGATCTAAGAAGTACACTTAACAGTGTATGTTACTCTCGCAGTTACCGTATCTAAGATATGCACCTCTACATTTATGTGCAAAATAGTTGTACACATTCCAATAAAATCCTCAATTGAAATCTCAGTCTATTTATAAATAAGAAAAACGATAATGTCTCACGATTTCATTCTGTATATTTTTAATGAAGAACTGCTTAAAATCGTGAGGTGGCACTATTGGTAGCCTTTTGAACAGGTGAAAATAACTACATACAGAAAACACATTTGAAGGTGTGTTTCATCTGATGTAATGAATATTTCTATTAACAAATATTATGTCAAACTAATTGCAATATTTGAAATAAAAAGATAAATAGTCATGGTCATAATGGGTATTTTTCTTTATTCAGTAAATTTGTAGTCTCTGTGCATCTATGGAGAAACCTGAAATGGAAACGGAGTGGGAGAGTACACTATGGTTATGAGACAACTTTCAGTAGATTCAATTATACTTCAAGCTTGATGCTGTTATGTTTTCTATTTCCAACTGTGACAGAACCTGGAACAGAAATGAAGTGTGTGACAATAATTCATTGACAAATTTATACTAATACTCTTTCATGGATGCTAAATTTGGTAGATCTAGCCATAAAATTTCATTATAATTCAAAGTGGTATATACATGTAATATTTATAATAATTCATTGTTTGAATTTGTCTTTATACAGCACTTTATTGAAGAAAAAAAAATCATAGCTGCATTTAGTAAATTCAGCTGCTAAACTATGTTTGGGGTTATTTTTTCTAGATAGAAATTTACCTTTCTGATATTTTGTGAGTGTTTGGAAATGCCTTTCAACAGTGAAATATGGCTACTTACATTGCTTTGTTTCTAATAATGACATTGAGTGCGAGTGCAAATAATTTTTACATGCTCATATACCACTAGAGTTTCGAGCATGTCCGTCCCGGGGCCTGTCTCTGGATGGCCAGGGGCTGTCCCGGGACAGAATGACACTGAAGGTAGCCTATAAAGTATGTAACTATTTAGGTAAGCAATTGATTAAACATATTGGCCAAGCATTGGTATTCATCGTGTGATACGTTTTTACTGGTTTGAGTTAAAATCCTGGTAGATGATGAGTTCTTTTATTGAAATCTTCAAGTATTCAATATTATTATGAGGCTAGGTAAATATATATCTGTTTTAAAAATATTTTTAAACAAGAAGCTTATTTTATTTTGTCATTAAATTACGTATTCCAAGATTTCTGTGTGTGTTTTTGTCATTTTGGAGCGGTTTCGAACCTACCCCAAGAATACATATGCTATAAGAAATAATAGTAACACTTTATATTTTTACTTGAAATTTTCAGAGATGCAACATTAATAGCTGCTTGAAAGATCTGTAAGCTTACAAAAGAAATTTCTCTGTTATTTTTTCGTTTACAAAAGTGGACGTAAATGACAATTAAGATCGTCATGTCGGCCATGTTTGGTCATAAAAGTAGAAGGCTACTACGACCTTATTTTGCTTCATTTGGATAATATAGTGATGTTTTTTCAATAAGAGCAACAGTTTTAATGAAACTATGACCATGAAGGAAAAAAAAAATGAATATTTTTTTTTGGTCTGCGGTACCTACCAGTGGACGAATCGTCTGGAAAGTGTCGATTATATATGAGTTATACAAAGATAACTTACCGCAACACAACAAAAATACAAAGTCACCACTTATGTTATGTCAGTGAACAGGATAAATAAAGATAACGTCAATAGCAACGACAGCGTCGGAAAATGGTTGAAAACTTGTCAAAACACGTGCACTTCCGCAAAGTTAGGGACACTTTCGATTCTTCTTGTGAAGAGTTCCAAAACATAGAGAAGATAACCAAATTGCGTTCAGCGTCAGTGAGTGATGCTAACGTTTGCGAATTATTTGACTGGGGACCCGATGTAGTCATTCGGTTTAGTGTGAAACACATGAACCAGTCAGCGAAGCATTGTTTACGTTGTGTCGGGCTGAACGAAAACTGTGCCTTGACCATGAACACTAAATGATAAGCCTTAGGTACTTGAATACCGGTATTTTAGAAAATTAGTGCGTTTGCAGTTTACCATTGACATTGGCTATAGGACAACAGGTATGCACATAACATGCTGCAGTTTAGCTCAGAAACGTGCTACTACTACCAAGTGCTAGTCCAAGTCCTACCTATTTTTAAGACTATAAAAAAGGTGCCACTGCCAGTAGCCTAAAACTTAGTAAAAGAACTACAGTCACACAGTGATGTCAAACATTTGGTAATTTTATAGTCTTCATAGGAAACTTACATTTTTCATTTAGCAGCAAGACAGCACATACCACTGATATATCAATAATGAATAGTTCATCAAAATAAATGTCGAGTTTGCACTCCTAGTTCATCATAATGAATTTATAAATGGTTGGGACAGAAGAAAAACTGTCCACCGAGGTGTTCTGTATCCTACAACCCAATTGCCTCAGGTGAGCACTCTACTAACTGAACCAAATCCCTCTCCTTCCCCTTCATTATCAGTGCCTGAGTGTAAAAACTAGGTTTACTAAGGTCGACAACAGTCACCTTTCGGACCATTGTTTTGATACAGTGGTGTCATGGTTAGGCCATCGGTCTACAGGCTGGTAGGTACTTGGTTCGGATCCCAGTCAAGGCATGGGATTTTTAATCCAAATACCAGCTCCAAACCCTGAGTGAGTGCTCCACAAAGCTCAATGGGTAAACCACTTGCACCGACCAGTACTGGTCCAACAGAGGCCATGGTTTGTGCTATCCTGCCTGTGGGAAGTGCAAATAAAAGATCCCTTGCTGCTAATCAGAAAGAGTAGCCCTTGAGGTGTTGATAGTGGGTTTCCTCTCAAAACCTGTGTGGTCCTTGACCATATGTCTGACGCCATATAACTAAATAAAATGTGTTGAATCTGTCATTAAATAAAGCATTTCTTTCTTTGATTAGGAAAAGGGTTGTTTGACCTACTAGAAGTTTGTTTAATGACACCACTAGAGCACATTGATTAATTAATCATCAGCTATTGGATGTCAAACATTTGGTAATTGGACCTGACATTTAATCATCAAAGAAAACCTGCTCCATTTTTCCATTATGATTAGCAACAAGGGATCTTTTATGTGCACTTTCCCGCAGACAGCAAAGCGCATACTACAGCCTTTGGCCAATTGTGGTGCACTGGTTAGAACGACAAAAAAAATATCATTGGAATGGATTCACCATAGTCCAAGGTGGTTTGATCCTGCGAAGCAAGCACCGCAGGCAAGAGCTCAACCGATCAAGTTAAAATCACACCCCAATGAACTATAGGGTCCTCAGTGCGTTATTTTACATACATACAGCACCACATCATCCATAATGGATATGTATTAAAGCTGTGGCATTTTCTGTAGAATGAAATAGACACTAGATTATATAGATCAGTATGATGAAGACTTGAATTTAATAATAAACTGAATACAAATATGGTTTTTTTAATTTAAATATTCTACAGTCTGATTACATGGTTAATATCAAATGTTCTTTTAAATTAAAGGTGAAGAGTTGCAGTGTCATGGGCCAACATACTGACACAGGGAACCACTCTTTATGTTCAGTTACCATGGACAGCTGACAATATCAACATATGAGTAATGAAAGATCATAGCTTACCAATGCCATATTTTGAAATGAAAAAAAATGAAGAAATAGATTTTTGAATTGAAAACTGCATTATCCAAAGCCATACTACTAATAGGAATAATGGGAAATTGGAACTGGCATACATTTTGTGGGCACTCTGAGAATTTCACAGCATGGACTGGCAATGACTTTGGTAATTGCTTTGAGAAGGTGGTCATAATATGTCCAGCGCATGCACTTCTGGCCATCGCAAGTACTTTCTACACTGGACAGAGACAGATACACTTTTATGGGAGTCGGCTTCATGTTTCGTGGACATGGTTCTTACTGTTACGATTCTTGACAGTATTTCTTTTATTTATTGCTCCAATTTTACAACTGGTATTTTCAGTAACGTTACTGAAAAACAGTGTACATTATGTTGATGCTGTCGACACTGGGATTGTATCATTGTCGTGGCTGTTGCATTTAGTTTTCATAAGCAACTTGAGATATCTTCACAATGTAAGCTTGCGCGGACCATTGAACATGTTTGTGATATTTCTCCTAACACTGGTAGCACTTTCTGTTCATATACGAACTGTTATTTTACAGAGTAAGGAACACTCTTCTAATCATGATCTTTCCGAAGAGTATACATGCTTTATAGTTCTCGGTCTTCAGGTTTTGTATCTAATTTCTCTGATACCTAACAAAAACAGAATATACAGGACAGATTTGTTTACAAGAAATCTCAACTATGATTCGCCAGAAACGGAAGTGATAACATGGGACCACATCCAGTCATACGGTGGAGTCGACAGACCTGGAACTGTACTGATGCAGAGACCAAGAGAATGTGCAAACTGCTTGACGTTCATAACATTCCACTGGGTTCAGCCAATGATGAACAGGGGCTCAAAAGGCCAAATCAACAGTGCAAGTGATCTCTTTCAATTACCAAAAAGACTGGATACTGATAAGATAGACTTTGAGTTTACTGAGTTGTTACAAAGTAGAAAAGATAGCTTAAAACAGAAACATGATGAATTTGAAACTCAAAATCATTTACCGGTGGAAAATATTAACGGAGAAAGTATTGATTCAGAAGTTTCATTTAGATCTATGAACAGAAAGAAGGACATGAAAACTAAACATGACAGTCTTCTAAGGGCCCTGAACTCTGCTTTTGGAGTCCAGTATTATTCGTTAGGAATTTTAAAACTTCTTGCTGATGGATTTGGATTTGCTGGCCCAATCTTGCTCAACCTGTTGGTTGCATACATAGAAAACAAAACAGAAACTAACTTCCATGGATATTTGTATGCTCTAGGTCTAACCATATCAACATTTCTTGGAACAATTTGCTCAACCCAGTTTGACTATAATTCACAAATAATTGGATTGAAAATAAGATGTGCGATAATTAGCACAGTATACAAGAAAGCGCTTGCTGTGAGTAGTGTCTCTGCATCACGCTTCAACACTGGTGAGATCGTCAACTTCATGAGTACAGACACGGACAGGATTGTAAACTTCTGTTCAAGTTTCCATGCCTTCTGGAGTCTTCCATTTCAGATTGCCGTGTCACTGTACCTTCTTCACCAGCAGGTGGGCTTGGCATTTCTTGCTGGTTTAGCATTTGCTCTTATTCTGGTGCCCATTAACAGACAGCTTGCTGTGAAAATTGGTGACCTTAGTCAGAAGATGATGCATCAGAAAGATTTAAGAGTAAAGGTATAAGAATACATTCACTCAAAAATTTAATTTAATTAAAAGTTGCATATTTAAACAGCAAATAATGTCACTACAGCAGATTGTATGAGAATTTCAAAGGTTACATTTATAGTTTATGGTAGTTAAAACTATTGTCCTTTTGTTTTCTTTGCTTTTTTTTATAATTATATCAGTTTGTATTTATTGTGGGTTATTTTGTTGGTTTGTGTGTTGTTGTTGTTTTTCCTTTTGGGTGTGGTTTGTAGGTGTTTTTTTTGTGAGGGATGTTTTTTGGGGGGATGGTGGTGGTCATGAGGAGATATGGTGTGAGTATATCACTCTTTGTTTATGATATTATTCTATCCATTTTAGTAAAGTGGTAAAAACACATTTTTGACTCTGATATGCAATAAATTGTATAATTTATTAAGCATATTTATACCATGTAGTGTGGGGGGACACTTGGGGGCCCCACTTTTTTTTTCCACCTTCCTATGCCTATGTTATATTTACACAAATGCTATAATCATATGATGATTTTGATCACTTGCGATGACTTGTATTTTATTTCACTTTTAGGTTATGGCTGAAGTATTGGCTGGGATCCGTGTTGTTAAGTTTTATGCCTGGGAAGACCACTTTGTGGAGAAAATAAATAAGTTACGAGATGCTGAATTAAAAAGTCTAAAAGGAAGAAAGTACCTTGATGCCCTTTGTGTTTATTTTTGGGCAACAACTCCAGTGCTGATATCCATAATTACATTCACAACCTATGTCTTGATGGGGAATAAACTCACTGCCGCTAAAGTAAGAAAAGCTTAGGTTACTTAAGTTATGCTTTGTTACATTAATTAATCAGGTGCAAGCTAAATATGAGAAATGCTGTTGTAGCTGTTTAAAGTTTATTGTAATATTTCTGTCTTTTTAATGTTTTTGTTAATGCATTTATTGTGGGGTTTTTTAAACATATTTATTTACTTATTTATTTATTTGAATACTCATTAACAGTGGGTATTAATTCATACACATTGTCTTTTTCTTAAGAATTACTTTTATTACAATACATGTGTATATATTTTTTATGTTTATCACATTAAACACATACAGCTCTCACACACCTACATTTATTATTTTGGAATTATCAGATTCAAGTGGTGTAAAGATTAATAACTAAACTGTGCTTTAAGACACGTTATGTCATTGATTAAAATGTATAGCATGTGTTGTAATAATCTCTTGCAAATAGATATATTTTATACAAGTACACATAATTTACATGACATATTTAACAAATTGTTTTGTGTGTTACATTTCAGGTTTTTACCAGCCTGTCTTTGTTTCTGATGCTCATAGGACCTCTTAATGCTTTTCCATGGGTAATAAATGGTCTGATGGAGTCTTGGGTGTCTATGAAGAGAGTAACGGCATTCTTTCAGTTGGACAATCTGGATCTGGAACAGTATTACTCACAGTCAACATGTACTTACTCATTTCAGTTAATTACCCTCTTAAAATAATTGATAGGAAGTTGGTTGACAGATAGAAAACTGTTAAACTGAAGGAGGGATGGGGAACTGGAAGGAGTAGGAATCAACTTTTTTTTCTTTCTTTTTAAAGATAAATTAATAAAATCAGGAATTGAAACAAAAATGTTTTTGCTATTTTTTATGTCCTGTTGAAATTAACTGAAGTTATTTTAATTTGCTAAATTGTTTGAATGTACAAATTGTTATTTAATGAATCACTTTACCATGCATCACTAAAATCATTGGAACAATGCAGCATCACTCTATGAGAGTTCTGTTAGCTTTACATAATACAGCCTTTGACAGTAGAACTTTGCAGTATATGTTGCTTATTTATATCCGATTATTATTTGTGTACCTATTTTAAAAAATAATTTTGTTTGATTGTCAGTGTTAATTCTATTTTTTATAGCATACTCTGATCCTTTGATTGCTGTGTCTAATGGAAAATTTTCCTGGCAGCAACAAGGTGAAGCTAAGAGACCAGAGAGTTTATCCAGTACACCCAGTCCTCATCCCAGTACTCTTCAGCTGACCAACATCTCACTGAATATTCATATGGTATGATCACTATTCATATCTTACGTTGTGTTTACATGTAGAATATTCAGTATAGTCAACATTATAAAGCATGGCTGTTATGTTGAGCTTATTGTGTAATTATGCTCATATCTAGTAGGGACGCAGCCCATCCTACTCTCCATGTATCCTTTTAACTTTTAGTTTTAGAAATGTCCTTTTTGTCCTACGGAGAAGACCCGGGGTTGTTTTTAATGCATCACCACTTCTTATAACTTAGCTTAATAACTGGCTTAATGTGTCCATATACCATCAGGGTTTCAAACACACCTATCTCGAGTCCGGCCTCAGATAGGATCGGGGGTCTGACTCGGGACAGGGACTTATTATAGGTTAAGTACAGCCCTGATGTCTTGAAAAGATTCTGGAATCAATTGACTTCATAATAGCATCAGTCTAGGATTGATCCCCATCAGTGGCCCAATGGGCTGTTTCTCGTTCCAGCCAGTGCACCACGACTGGTATATCAAAGGCAGTAGTATATGCTATCCTGTATGGAATGGGCATCCCATGCTACTGATGAAAAGTTTAGCGGGTTTCCTCTCTAAGATTATAATTCAACATTACTAAATGTTTGATATTCATTAGCTGATGATAAATAAATCAATGTGCAGTAACATGTTTTTAAATAAAACAATCTTATTCTTTTCATAATAGTTACCATTCCATTGAACTTGTAATCTGTTCAAAGACACCACCAGAGAACATTAATACATTATAATCATCAGCTACTGGATGTCAAACATTTGATAATTCTGACATATTTTTGGAGAAAACCTGCTACATTTGTGTATTAGCAGCAAGGGATCTTTTATATGCACCATCCACAGACAGGACTAAACTTACCACAGCATTTGTTATAACAGTCATGTCATACTCAGAGCTGCCAACTGCTACGCTTTGGGCGTAATTTGCTACGCTCAGTTGACGTTTGCTACGCTCTTGCCCAAATCGCTACGCTCAGTTGAAAAAAATCTAGCTATTTCTGGAAATTCCACAAAAAATTGGACGTAAACTTGGAATACAGTAACAAAAAAACCCTGAATTCCTCATTTCTGTGGCCTTTTTTAAATTCCAACACATAAAAGTATAATTTGCGTTTTAAGACCTATTGTAAAACAATTACAGTAAGATGTATTCAGTAACGGATGTGTAGTTTTACTGTAGGCCGACCCCATTGTTGCGTATTATAAAACTTTCAAAGAACTGATTTTCCGTTATGCTACGCTTGCATGCAATGAACACAGAAAATTGCATGTGAATGTATACCAGTTCGGAATAGAACTAATGTGATGCTAGCAGAATAGTTAATGTTTATTTGTGTTCATGGTTAGTTGGTATTATCTTTTGCTGTTGTTTATGACATTTGGCCATGCTACGCTCAAATATATTTTGCTACGCTCAGCTTGTCATGAATGCTACTCTCACTTGTGGCTAGGGGTTGGCAGCTCTGCATACTGGTTGGGACGAGAAAAGACCCAGTCATCAAAACATCTCTGGTAAGCACTCCAAATGGTAAATGGATTATTAACTGAAAAGAATCCAAATCTTTATTAAATTTTTATTTATTGGGTGTGCTGTTTGTTATCTCAGCAATTTTTGTTTTCTTCGGGGCGTTTTTTTTTTTTTTTTAACTTTAAAAACAAAATCCATTAAATAATAATATTATATAATAGGCTATATCATTTATAATAGGTTTTTTTAAAGCTTTGTTAATTATTTATCTTATATGTTAATTGTATTGAAATGAAGTACCGACAATGTTTAAATAGTTGATCAAATGGAAAATTGATTGTGAAAGTAATTTTTCACATTTATTTCTCAAGTTGACTGTTACTTTCAGGGTCAGTTTGTTGGTGTTATTGGGAAGGTTGGTTCCGGGAAGAGCTCCCTCCTGAGTGCGCTCCTGGCTGAGATGACCAGGCTGACCGGGAAGGTGTCTGTTGGCTGTCAGGAGTCCGGCTTTGCTCTGGTCGCACAGGAAGCCTGGATTCAACACGACACGATTCGAAACAACATCTTGTTCGGCAAGCCACACAATGCTGTGAAGTATGACCCACTGTTGGAGGCATGTGCTTTGACTGACGATTTGAAGGTAAAATTATGTGGGGCTTTCTTTTCTCTATTAAAATGTTTTTACAAATGTTTGTTGATAGTATGATACTATGATCTGATTGTTTAGTACATTTAAATCAAAATCAAATTAATCTGTGATTAAATGGACAAACGTACTATTTCTGCTTTGACTTCAGTAAGCACTAAGTTCAGTATTAACATTATTTCAGTCTATTAAATAATTATATACAAAATATTATTAAATTAAGTAAACATATATATGTTTTAGTTTTTTTAAGAAAGATGCCTGTCTGCTAAATATTATCTCCCTTTGGTAAGTACATGTAGAAGTATTAATTGTGTTTATCATTTATTTAGATGTTACCAGCCGGGGACTGCACTGAAGTAGGTGAGAATGGGGTCACTCTAAGTGGGGGACAGAAAGCTCGAATATCTCTGGCCAGGGCTATCTATCAGGTAATTACTTAATGCAATAAAAAAAACACCTAAATTACTTACTGAGCTCAATTTATGGAGTATTATGATACACCTAATTTATGTTGATTTGCTTTTTGTTTTGTTTGTTGTTGTTTAATGTGTATTGATGCAAAATACAAATCATGTTTTTTGTGTCATGCTAAGAGAAAATTATAGATGCCTTGTGTTGTTAACTACCATATGTTTTTGTTTAATATATTTTTTATTATTTGTCAATAAATATATAACTTAAACAATTGTTTAACTTTTTTTTTTACAGAACTTAAAATCAAATTAAAATCAAATTAAGGGCACATATTATATTCTAGGTTTTAATATGAATTGTTTTAGTATACATTTACTACAACAAGTTAAATATATTATGCTGTAGTCATAATAGCTGTTTATACATGTAAAGTGGTCTATTAGAGAGTGTCGTGCTGCTCAATACCTCGGGCTTCAGGACTTGAGGTTTCTGTCAGGGTTACCTTACAGTCCATATTGGCACAGCTCTCTGGACTATGAAGGGGATAAATTACATGCATGTCGATATTTGTACAGGACAAAGAGGTCTATCTTCTGGATGATCCACTAGCAGCTGTGGATGCACATGTTGCAAATCATCTTTACCATAAGTGCATCATGGGATTGCTTAAAAACAAGACACGAATTCTTTGTACTCACCACACAAAGTTTCTTTCCAAGGCAGATCTGATTTTGGTGATGGAGGATGGTAAAATTGCTAAAGCTGGTGAGTGGTTCGATCAGTCTTCTCTACATCTGGCTATAACTTTAAACTGTAGAGTTATTGCTTTAAAACATATAAGTAGCATTTAGATAAAGATGGAAGAATGTCTAAGTAGGCTCAAATGCAATGACTTTAGCACTTACATGTTTACATATTTTTCTTGTATGTGATGAGCATTGTGTTTGAATTATAATATCACTATGATGTTTGTGACTGGAACACAATAGCACGAATGCCTTCTAAATATTATGTACCTTAAAATGTGGCCACAAAGTTGCTTTATATAATTTAAAAAACTGTAACATTATATTATGCATTTGGTAACATTGGAAAAATGCAATAAATTGGTGAAAATAAACATCTGAAATAAGACTTATTTTATTTCTAAAATATTTTCTTTTAAAAAGAGCTTGAAATTTGTCAATTTTATATTATTATTTTAACCTATCATTTTCTTTTCTAAACACAATTCCTGTTTTTAACTCGATATGTAAACGTTTTGCAAAAACAAATGTCGTGTCATGTAATATAATCCATCTGCCATTTTGATTTGTAGGTCCTCCAGAAGATATTCTGTCTTCAGTTATATTAAACTCTGAAGGTGCTGTCCACCATGGCTCCTCAGCTGCTGTTGATGAGGAGTCGGTGTGTGTTGATGGCGTAGACAGCTTTGATAATCTGGTGGAAGACGAACGCAAGGAAAAGGGTGTTGTCAACCTCCATGTCTATAAGTCCTACTGGAAAGCTATTGGAATATGTCTTTCTCCGATGATTCTGATAGCTTTGTTTTTCATGCAAGGTATACAGGTCTAACTCTACTGATTGCCATATTTTAACGTAATTGATACATTTTATTTTAATTTAGGGAAGTAAATTCATGTAACAGTTTATATATTTTTTAATTAATTGTGGGTTTCATAAAGGGACAGACCTTAGTTTTTTCATTATTAGGGCTGCTTATGATCGGTACAATCAAACAGTAATTATATTCTGTTGTTTAGATTATCTATTTCCATAGAACCAAAGTGTTTTTGGTCATCCTGGTGTTTCTAATACCCAAAAAATGCAGTTTTCTTATTTCTTTAAAATGCACCTGTTTCTGAGATATAGTGGTTATTGATTCGAGTTTGTCTATTTTTAATGATATTTCCCAATTTTAACGTCATTTCACTCTATTGTAACTTTATCCAAATTAGTTACAAGTTTATAAATTAACTAAAGTTTAGTGTCAATCTCCTACGGGTTAAAATTAGGATCTGCACCTTTAAATGTTTAAAGTTTAATAGACAATATGGTGAAATGTTTCGATTACCCAGATCTAGCTTTGGCCCATATGTATTAGAAAATGTGTACAGGATGCTTTAGACAGGGATTGAAGTAAAGATCCATGCAACCTTCTAAGATACATAATTTTATATATTTTGTAGCCATTATTCAGAAAAATGGATGATTTATTTGACCTGATGAACTTGAGATGTTTTTAGTCTAGCTTGTAATCATCTTATTTATCTTTTCTTTTAACATTACCGATCCTCAAAAACAAGTGCAATTTCCCCCCCACGGAGTG
>JAECMU010108508.1:0-16519 GCA_016106625.1 Dracogyra subfuscus
AAGTTATAAATTAAAAAATTGTTAGTAGTACGTTTGGGTGTTTTCTTCCTTGTATTTAAATATTTTTGCGTGCAGATCTATTCGTTGTGCATAGTTGAGCAAAAATGCGTAGCGTACACAGTGGTTTTTTTGGTATGCAACGCGGACCCGCTCTATTAATAGACACCAGCTGTAGTAATCGGTTGAGGTGTCTCTTCCCCCAAAATAATATTAATAATGACCGATGTGTGACCGTTCCGTTTTAGAGGTACAATAATATTCCATTAAATAATTATAATTGGAATCAATTAATTATCAGTTAATTTTAAAGGTAAACTTTAGTGCTAAAAGACGCTTATACTTATCACGCCGTTTGTGTCAACCATTGAACCAATGATTCGCCGAGGTGAGGTCATTAGGCGTGTCTATTAATAGACGAAAACAATTTGTGTGTTGTTTTTTCTCGTGGAAAAACGTAAATGCCTTCTCGTTTGTATTTAGTTACCATAAAAACTAATGTAAGCTTCGTGCACGTGCACACTAGTTGGAAAATATTCAAAATATGTCTTTTTCTTCTTCTCAAAATATAGAGAAATCAGCTAAGACAAAATAGAAATAGCAGGTTTTGTGCCGGACAAGATGACCGCTAATATTAAATGCGCGACTGTCAAATCGTGACAAATCACAAATACGTACCGGACAATGACTGACTGGCCACTTATTTCCAGGCTTGAATTACTTTTAAATTCTAGTGTAGCTTATCAAATTGTCTTTGAAACAAAAACTGAAAATTCCCACTTTTGCTTAAAGATGACCAACAAAGTTATAGACATATGGGTAGTTAACCTTCAGAAAACAAAATATCGCGAGGACAACTCCTGTACAAAGTTGCCCCGCTCATGTCATCTATGTAAACAGAAACTATCTTCAAAATGCATACTGAAATTTAATGTCTGTAATTGAAAAAAAAAAAAAAAAAAAGTTAACCAAAGGACATGTTTTATTTAACAATGCACTCACCACCTCTTATTTACGATTATATGGCGATGGACATACAGTTAAGGACCACATAGATATTGAGAGGAGAAACCCGCTGTCAACACTTCCTGGGCTATTCTTTGATTAGCAGCAAGGGATCTTTTATATACACCATTCCAGACAAGATAGCACTAACCACAGCCTTTTATATGTATATACCAGTTGTAGCGCATTGGCTGGAACAAGAAATAGCCCAAGAGGCCCACCGATGGGGATTGATCCAAGACAGACCACTGTACCACTGTATCAAGCAAGCGCTGTACCACTGGGCCATGTCCCACTCCAAGTTGGGAAGGGAAAAAAATATAATAATCAGAGAATGGGTTCAGCGAGGTGTTTCGATGCAAGCACTTAAATGTACTCTCCACCGACTATAGCAAAATCTGATCAACAAATATCACACAAATGCTAATGTAAAGGGAAAATCTAGAGGGATCCCGGAAATTCTTGAAATCCTAGGTTAAAATCTGTGCCATCTGACCAAATATCCCCATCAAATCGACCCTGAGGAATACAAAATCTCAATAATAAGGAACAAATGTTTAATGACATCAGAGAACATTTTGTCTTCTAAATTATGATTAGCGATACTGTAAAACGGATAATATTCGCATGTGTGTAATTTTGCGCTATTTTAATTTTACCGCGAAAATTAAACTCACGCGAGTATTAATACTATGGTATGATCTTTAAAAAAAAATAACACTAACAAAAATAAGGTTAATATATTTCATTTACTCACATATTTGTTTCAAAATTAAAATCAATGATGATAAGTATCCAATCAATAGCTGCAACAATAAAAAAACAAATTGTCCATATCAGTACTACTATTACTACCACTTCCGGTAGCAGCTATATACACGTGTTTGACTGACTCATTCCGATGTCTTGACATAAAGCCTAATCCGTTGGTACTTTTGAGAATGTGTGTACACAAACAAAATAGGAGGACACATTTTCAACCACCCAAATTTATTAATTAGAAGACTTATGGGAGAGTTGAATAATCCACAATCTTTGTGGATAAAAAAGTATGCAGTAGTATTGAAGAACTGCAGGACTTCAGGAAAAAACAAAAACGACGTGAAAATTACAAACTGCAAAATGGCTAAATTGACTGGTCGCGAAAATATACTCGCGCGAATATTACCAGTTTAACAGTATTTCTAGTCAACTGAAAATTGATTAGCAACCAATAGTTTAATTTTTTTAAACTGTAGCGATCCATGAAATTGGTGCAGTGAATTGCGACATGTTACTAAACAAAATATTCCCTGTGACACCTCAGCACAAAAATGCATTGGCTGTTGGACATCAAACAATGGAAATCATAAAACCATATAAGGTGTTTAAAAGTTGGCCCACCACAAGGCAGTTTGCACCACTAATATAATACTGACCCTCTCGGCTGCTTCCGTGTCATCAAAACTCACAAAACCAAATCCTTTGGACTTTCCAACATCGTCAAACATGACCTGAAAAATAAACATGGGGTTATGAAAAAATTTAAAAATCACAAATGACAAGCATGTTATTCCGTTATTATATGTTGTTATATTTAAGACTGACAACTGGCACACAATCAAATACTGCACTAACCATTAAAGGTCCACTTTATAGTGAAGTCAAGTTACATCCAGAAAAAAACAAGAAAAAAACACGTTGAGCAAAGTTCTAGTCGGGCATTGGCAGTTGACATAACTACACATTTATTCCCAATACAGGCAAGAGGGTATGAAGGGTAAAATCATACCCTAAAATTCAAATTTTATAGATAAAGAGCATAGTAAAAGAATTGTTTAAAATTTGTCAGAGTATGTGAAATGTGGTGAGTAATTTCAAAAAGATTTCAAACCCATAACCAACTAATAAAGCACTTACGATCTGTATTGGGCTACCTACTCTGGCAGAAAGACTAAAGCTGTATCCTAACCCAACGAGCGCGACACGACAATATTGCTATCCTAACCCGACGAGCGTGACACCACAATATTGCTATCCTAACCGGATGCGCGCAACACGACAATATTGCTATCCTAACCATATGTGTGCAACACAACAATATTTCTATCTTAACCAGACGCATGCAACACAACATTGCTATCCTAACCGGACATGTGCAACACAGCAATATTGCTATCCTAAACGGATGCAACCATAACAAGTCTTCTTTTTTAAATTTGTTATCAACAGTTGAAACAGCCAATTAAAGTTGTTTGATTAGTTCTCTCGTGTTGCGGGACATAAATAGAAACAATTCCTATCAGTATTGTGTCGCTAACTCAACTACATGAATCGGTTAGGATGCAATAATTGAAATCAATGGTTTATAAATAAAGGATATTATATGAGTGTCCATGACAGACAATGTTTACGACACGAGTGCCTAAACTATCATATTTCCCGAGCGAAAGCGAGTGAAATGCGATAATTTAGGTACGAGTGTCATAAACATCATCTGTCATGGACACTAATGTAATATTCTGTTTATTAACGACACGATTTCATGGAACGGCGCGACCCTTTTCACTGCAAATGAGGTTGCTGAGTGCCCCGTGTTTATCTTTTGTGATGCGGGAGCAATTGTGTCTTGTGTCCTGATATCTGCATAATTTCAGTTGGTGGCAAAATTTGCACAGATTAACTTTGTTTGAACATTAATATTTATTTATAACAAACAAAAATTCAATTTTGCATTGGCATTTTCCCAGCGCCTTGAAAACTGAAACGTCATGTACCCAGTTTCGTGTTATTGTAAGGAGATGTAAAGTGATGTCATTGGAATACTGACGTCATTCAAATTCAAAATTAGCTGGAATGTCGTGTCGGCCAATCAGAAGGAAATGTACTCTTATAACAGCCAATCATTAAACGACAATGCCAGGACGACATATGATTTAGTTATGACATAGGAGGGAAATCGTACGATAAATTTGACACTCGTTATGCTGTACCTCGTAGGTAATAAAAAAAAAAATATCACTCGCATCCTGTTAGGACACAGCTTTAGGCTTCTTTTTCCTTTTATTATTAAAATTGCTTTCTTGCTTTCAGGAATATCAACCCTGCTGACTGGAATGCCAACTCTAGAAAAGGGAAGCAGCCCAATTCAGTCTGAGACTTTAGCAATGGCAATTCGTTTGCCATCAGGTGAAGAGATGCAATTTAAATTAGTTACATCAGAGTGCAAGTGTCAGCCCTGCCAACAGAGCACATTGATTTAAATATTATCAGCTATTAGATGTCAAATATTTGGTAATATTGACAGTCTTTAAAGAGGAAACGAGGGTACATTTTCCTCATTAGTATCAAGGGATCTTTTTTATACACCACCCCAGACAGGACAGCACATAACACAGTCTTTGATATACCAGTCGCGGTGCACTGGCTGGAACAAGAAATATCCCAAAGGGTGCACCAATGTTTTACCACTGGGCTACGTCCCGCATAATCTTCAAAGGTTTGTCGACAAAAAACACCAATGTACAATTCCACAAGTCAATTATATATTATAGATTATACTTGCAATTTTCATTTCACTGTTGAAAGAACAATGTACAATTCTACAATTCACAATTTCAGAGGCCTACAGACAGAAGAATGGTGTACAAAAAAAAGGACAAACCTTTGCGCTGATGATCTTTCCGTACGGCTCAAAGATTTCCCTCAATCTCTCGTCCGACAAGTCATCACCAAAGTTCTTGATGTAGACATTGTTGAAACGTTTCATCTTGTCACCCATCAGTGCGATACGCTCCTTTCTCGGGATGAACTTGCCCACATACCTGTACATATACATATATATTTTTAAAATACATAAAATATCCAAAAAGGAAGGACAGTTGTTTAACATCATCTCTGCAACCTTTTAAACTGATCAACTTGTCTAATACTGTCTGGACTAGTAACACTATTTGGGATGGAGTAAGGTCACCATACTTAGCCAGAGATTTATACAGGATTTTTGCCAGGATCCCACAAATGATGGGATTGGGGAACCTTATGTCCGTAAATAAAGATTGTGAAAATTAACGTCCATAAATTTATAAAGATTAGGAAAACCTAACATCCGTAAATGAGATTGGTAAAATTAACATTGGTAAATCATACTTGGAATATTTTTCAGGCCACTGAATGATACAGGATGTACACCAAATTTAAAATTAATAATATATATTTGGAATGGTTAGCATAGAAATTTGGGTTTTCGGTGCCACTCTCTTGGGAAGGAGCCTATGTTCGGACCCACAGAATGCCTGGATGAATCCTTGTCAGCTCACCTATCGTAGAATCACAAGGTTCCGAGTAACTTAACTTTGGCATTTGACACTGAACAGAGCAAGGATTAAAATAATCTGTTGCCTACAGTGAATACATTTTTGAGTAGTCTACTAAAAAATGATTACATTGGCCTAACTGGTGCCCTGACTATTCATTTGGGAAGTCAATTGACCCCAAAACCCCATTGCACTATTTTAACAAATGATGCAGCCTGATAAATAATGTAATTTTAACTAAACAATGTTTTATCAGTTTTATCAACCTTGATTTTTAAATAAGATGAGCAGGTGCGATCATGCTCCTACAGTCCATGTAATTTCAATCTGACAAGTGTGAAAACCAGTGCAAGTTACACTCAACAAACAGTGCATGTAAAATAGAGATGGGTATAGTTTTCATGGCAGTAGCTTCCATGCAGTTGTTAAACTGGTCTCTTTGTTGACCAAATCAGGAAATATTACTTGCATAGACAATTTTGTTGTTGTTTTTTTTTAACGACGCACTCAACACATTTTAACTACGGTTATATCGGCGTCGGCCATATGGTTATGTCGTGGAAAAACCCCAGTGATTAGCTGACGGGGATCGATCCTAGACCGACCGCGCATCAGGCGGGCACTGTAACACTGGGCTATGCTGCCCGCTAGACAATTTTGTAGACATACCAGTCAAAATATAATCGGAGCTACACAGCCTATCTTATTTATTTTGGAGAGCGATTCTTCACTTGTCTATAATTTTCAAAAATCAAAGATTGGTTTTTAACCTCCAAAAAAATACTGCCACAGTGAATTCTATAGTATTAGATAAACAATGTTGTTAATCAACCTAAAGTCGTCGTTAATCTGGTCTATTAAGAAAAACCTTTGTTTTAAATTGTCTGTTCAGCAGCACTGAATGCCTCCCCACAGTGAATTATGAGCCTGGTTCTGCAGTATTCTACCGAAATAATTACGTACACTTTTTTTCCATTGAGCAACATGCCATTGACTTTCTCTATAGCCTGCTTGGCAGCCTCTTCCGTCTCAAAATGGACAAAACCGTAGCCTTTAGATCCATTCTCATCAGAAGCAATCTGAAATGATAAAATTGGTACATCAGGGTTTCTGACAAGAGGGTAAAATGGGAATGGCACCATATCGAGATTATTTTTTTTTAAGTTTACCTTCTGACAAAATTATTTATTCTTATCATTACTGTTAAAGTGTTTGGTTTTCATAACCCTCACATTAAACGTAATCCATTTTCTTTGTAGGGCAGGCCCCCAATAACCCCATATTGACTGTGGTTGCATTCGATACCATAGTGACATACTCAAAAATGTCTGGCAGAAACACTATGATTACAGGCCATCGGATTTCACAGTAACGATCGTTACCGGTAGCGTGTTGGCAAAACCACAGAACTGAAATTTCGATTCCCACGATTATTATGTCGATTAAAAAATTATATATATATATATATATATATATTATACAAATAATAATGTTTCTCATATAAAACTACTGGAGAGAGTTTTCAACACAATCACGACACCCAATTCGACAATGCTCTCAAACCAAACCCGATAAAAAAAAAATTAACATTGAAATCATGGCATCTGCTCCAAAGAATAATTTATCCATATGTAAATTGCAAATCTGAACCAAAATCAATGGTGCATATTATGTGTAGTGTCGCTGCTAAAGTTATGGACCCAAATGATAAAAATAATTAACCTTTTATTACTGTCACTGAAGTAGACAAATTTATTGCCAATGTCACGCACGCACTTGAGTACTGAAGGTGACAATCGAATAAACTCCTCTTTCCTGTCTTTTCATTAAAGGCGAAATGATGTAAACGGTTATATTTATGTAGCTGTCAGTACAGCATGCGTGTGTAATATGGAGGGAAGGCAAGGGGAAGGGGTGCGACTGTCACTTGTGTCCATTCAATAATTACATAGTGGAAAATTTGGGAGGTTCATTTTTTACACTGCTCCACATAACATTTTGTAACATTAATTAAAACTATTTAACACTTTGTGACACCCTCCACTTTTCACTGACAGTGTTATACAATTTAACCAACATTATTCGGTTTGTATTGTATTGGTATTTAGTTTATGCTTTAAAAAAAAAAAATCCCTTTGTTTTAAAGATGTTGCCGGTAAGCTAATATTGACCAACAACCCCTCCCCCATAACGTTTGTACCGCATTGCATCATGCAATAACTGGTCTCCACTTTGCATGTTTGATTACAATGTGTATAGTATCAACAGTGAGTGAGCAACCTTTACTTGATTTTGTACTAGTGTTCTTCAATCGAATGCAACCATCAGTAGTGTACCATAGTGAATCGGTTATGTATAGAACAATACAGTATTCAGAACATTTGTTTAAATAACACATCAATCGAAAAATATCTGGATCACATTGGCGACAATTTTGATACGGACAATTCCACGACAAAGCGGACAGACTTAATTATTAAATCTCAATTATTTTAATGAATGAATGTTTTGTGATCAACAATATGCTTAAGTTTGTGGATAAAAACAAACAAATTGTCATTGAGGTTGTTGCAAAAAAGATATCTCATGAATAGGTGCCTATCATTTTGACAAATAAATACAATAAAAGCATATTTTGTAAGGTCATAATACATGACAAGAAAATATATACCTTGCAAGACAAGATGTTTCCGAAGGCAGAAAAGGTGTCATATAGAGCCTTGTTGTCGATGCTTTTATCCAAGTTCTTGATGAAGACATTTCCCACGCCAGACTTTCTAAGAGATGGGTCACGCTGGGACCACATAATTCTGATTGGTCGACCTTTGATGGTGTCAAAGTTCATTGTGTCCAAAGCTCGTTCAGCTGAATAAAAAGAAAAGAACCAAGAATGTCAATATATAGTGCTATCCGTTCATACAATGTCTACCCGTAAGCTTGATTTACTTCAGCACAAATTTGTATTTAAAGTCTGTTTTGCTTTTAACACTAAAACAATTACACAGACTTTCAACAATGTTCCGGTTTAAATAATACACATTTGCGGATAGGTACAAGCAGGGCTCAACGCAGAACTTTTTGTTCACTTGTTGCTGGCTAGTAAATGATAAAACTTACTAGCCACGTTTCTTCATCCACTCGCCAGTTTTATCCAGTAACAATAAAATAAATGCAACATTCGTTTGCGATTTCTGCCGACGTTTATCGAAGTAAATACAGAGATTAGACGCGATTCAGTTATGTTGTCATCGTAGGAATGCGTAGTATAATATTACGAAGTTAAAGATTTCGTAGGCGTGTTCAACCTGATTATATCGTCTAAGCCCAATATTTTGTACTCGCCAGTTGGCTATTACTTGTCAACAACCAGTCGCCAGTAAACAAAAGTTATTCGCAAATGCGAGTGTTTTACTCGCCGTGTTGAGCCCTGACAAGTATGACCAAGGTATAAGAGTAAGTTTTGGTAGTTTTCATTATATACGGAGGTTTATTCTATAAAGACAATGTTTATTTTGCAAAGTAATCACTATTCGACATAAGAATTTCAACTGCCAATGGTTACTAGTCATTTTGTACCACAGTTTATGGTCATTTCGTACCGTAGTGCTTTGGTCATTTTAGGTATATTGCCACTGATGATCATTTCATATGAAACCAGGGTACGAAGTTAAGGGTCGCCCGTGGTGAGTCAAAATGGTGTCGGGCAAGTCAAAACCGTATCACGTGTCGCCCGCTGAGCAACCCAAAATTTCCGCGTATTATGTAAGGTATAAAATGCAAATTACTAGTTGATCAGGAAGTTTAATTTTCAACTGGTTTCCTGTTACTGTTCTATCAAACCCATATAGGATATAATAACGACCACTTCCCCAGTCTATCGGACGCTCCAAAACCATTCAGAATGTCTTGACCATTCGGCCACGTAATATTCATAGGCTCAATCGGAACACCTCGGACATGTCCATCTTTAGTCACAATCGGAATAAATTGTCGCATTTCGCTACGCTATGATTTGCATAGAGACAGACAGGTTTTCCAAAGTTGCATTGTGTTTACGAAATATACCGAGTCTACTATACCCCAAAGTTCAAACATCAGGTCGTCAATGCAAACGATGTCAACAAATTTCATTTGCTATGCACGTACGTGTATTGTGGGAACTTCTAATTAACTGAACTCTTGACAGATCACGCAAGTGTCACGATGTTGTTGTTGTTGATGGTCTTGTAAATAAACAAGTTGAATTATTGTTTTTGTTCAGGTATTTTTTTTAATTTTTGACATCCACTGAACACGTGTTGTTGACATGAAATACTGTTATTGTAAATGTTATTGGCAGCAAACGTCATTTCGGAAAAATGTGCCGTTACTTGTCGAGTGTGTAAGAGCCGAAGAAATCTTTTTTGAAGGAAACAAAACAAGAAAAGAGTAAAGTGTACGAAACCGAGACGAGGGTAAGGAAATTTATGCCATCGTGGTGCGAGGGCCATCCATGGCTACGACATGAAGACATGGAAGATGTTTTGTACAATTTGCGTACAACAAGATGTGACACTAAAGCACTATGTCCACAAAGCAGGGGCCAATGTCAGCATGTTTGTAAAGGGGTTCTCGTCAATGAAGATGAAATAAATGTATTTAATATGAAACTAAAACAAGTTCTGTTTCATTCTTTTGTGTTATTATTATTGTTTGTATGATACAACATGTTTTTGTAAAGTGCAATTTTAAGTAAGGTATTTTAAAAACAAAATGCAGCCTTGGGCCACTCAAAAGTTGTACGGGGGAGTCAAAGTGCTGCTATGAGTGGCCTGATTGGCGAGTCCAAAAAAAAAAACCAAGTTCGTATCCTGTGAAACTAATGTTTATTTTTTAAATCAGTAATTTGACATCTTGCTATCACTGTATCAGACAACTATGCTGCACAATAAATGATTGAGGCACGAAATGACCAAATAACTATGGTACGAAATGGTAAAATTGGGTATGACTGGTTACCCCTTCCCCCCAGACACATTTTCCCAACGCATCATGTACAATAATCCTTTTGAGTATTTTGTCCCCAAAATAGCCTACTTCTTTATTAATCGCATGAAAGAAATCTGACAGATGACGATGAAAAGTGCGGCCAATTTTAAAATATTTTAATTTTTGGGAGGGAAATAAAAATGTACCATCCGAGCTGCAGGAATGGATTAGTTTAGTAATTACTCCAATAGTGCTGGAAACACAGGGATGCGGTGAACGTGTATGGAAAAGTTATGGAAAACTAACTTTTATGTAAAAAAGAACAGTAAACTTGTATGGGGATGTACGGATATGCAGCTATTATGCTGCTAAACGTTGCAGTCTTATCGCTGGTCCATTTAAGTGCGGCGCTGCGCCCTGCTTTTCCATTTTGCTGCCCTCCTTTATTTTTGAGCGCCCTGCTTTATTTTCCAGTACCTATCTCCGCTATTTCCAAATGAACACTTCTTTCCACACAAAAAACGACCAGTCTGCACACATCAAAGGAAACAAGCCGTGGTGTGTAGGCCCTACGCAAAAACAATTGACAAAACAAGTTACGACACTTACCGTAGCGCAATTTAACAGCCTCTATTTTGTCCCATATCTGTATCCATTTGTACGTTTGATAGACACAATAAAAGTTATATTTTATGTGAACAATAAAAACATTTTAATTTTTACGGATTCGGCAATCTCCGAATGAAAAAAAACAAACAAAATACGGTAACTTATTTGGCTCCAAATTTGTCACGTGATCAGAACGGTCATTCTGTCTTTTGTTTCCACTAACTATTGTCAAATATTTTGACCTCAGTTGCAGATATAGTAGGTTGTAACTGACAATTTTTACTTTCTGTCATTCTGTTTATTCAGGAGTTCTTTATAAAATATTGTAAACTTAATTTTGGGGATATGGACGCTTATAAAAACAACGGAAGTGGTAGTCTTTGTCATTAAAATAATTTATCATGAGTGCCAAATGATATATACACCACCTTTACAAAAACAAATACTTTTTATCAGCATGCGATAATATTTTACAACAGCGATCGATTCATCCGATGAAGATGGAAATAACAAAAATGTATCACTTTACAAATATTGTTGTTTTTTGTATATCTTGAAATAGTTATTAAAAATAATATTAAAACTTTGATCGGTCCAGAAAAAACAGAACTGCTTGTGAATGTCAGACCGATAATACCTTCGGTTCAATTAAAAGACGAGTTTGCTTGTGTTTGGCATTTATAAACCTTCTTGCACTGTTTTTTTTAGACAAAATAAGGAGTATGTCTTTTTACAAATTCTACCCACACACAACAACATGGTAACCAAACTACCCCCCCCCCCCACCATTTTTTTTTGAAGGGTGTGGTGACGAGCGGCCGCCCTCCTTTAATTTCAACCCAGCGAGAACACTGCTTTGATATTTCTCTTAAATGCATATTTTGACACTGGTTTAGTATACATGCTTATTAATTATGTCGCCATCAGTCACCTGCAATCACTATTTTCGTGTCACCCGCGGTCACCTATTTTCGTATGTTACATATTTTGTTCATTCCATAGGCGTATGGGCCCATTTTTCCAAAATGATATGAGACATCAAGAGTATTCTTGCCTGAATGACCAGACAATTTTTGCCCAAATAGATTCAATTATCATCACGGACATCGGGCTAGCAGATTTATTGAACTCTGCATAAAAACTACACACGTTGCTATACAATATTGGATATACGAGTTCGTAATTTCAATATATTTTCCCCCATACGAGCAAGTCTTCCGTATGAGTTGACTTGTGGATTTCCATAGGAGTTCACTGCATTTATCCCCCACAGTACTGTGTTTTCCATACCAGTTCAATGCATTAAGTCAGTACTTTTCTATACATGTTCGGACTACTCCAAATGCCCGACATACTACAATATGGGGAAAATGAAATTAAACAAGTATTTGATGGCCAAATTAATTCTCAAGTATTTTCTTGAACGTATCACGGTTATTTTAATGAACTAGATTTAAAATCCAAGTTCTCATCTGTCACTTTATTTTTAAATGTCACCATGTGTTCAGTTCATTAAGTGGATTATAAAATGTCATCATACAAACCATCAGCAGGCTGCTGGAAGTTGACATAGGCGTAGCCAAGCGATCGCCTGGTGATCATGTCTCGACACACGCGGATCGACAGAACAGGACCTGCTGTTGAAAACTTCTCAAACAACATGGCTTCTGTAACATCTGGATGAAGATCGCCAACGTACAGAGACGCCATCGGGTAACTTGGGCCAGCTGGATTCATGGTTGTTTAACTTGTTCACTTGTTTTGATGATCAACAAATATGGCGCAATAGATGGATTTTTCTTTCCCTCTTGTCGACTTCACCGTTGTTCCACACTTTTTTTGTTATTTTCTTTTTTAAGTTTTACAGATTTTTTTGGGTTTTTTATATTTTTATTTTTTTTATGTTCTTTTTTATGTTAATGGTTAACTCTTAACGCGTGACAATGGAATTATACCACCACGTGTCTAATTCCGTTACCACTTTTGCTGTCCTGAGAAGAGGGACGAACAGAAAGGATATTTTCTTATTTATATAAAAGTTTACGGATGTATATACGCCGTGAAGAAATAGTTCCATATTATTTTATAGCTGTATGTTTTTAATGAAAACGCATTTCAATATTACAGTAAAGAAAAGCAATTATTGAATAACTAAAAGGTATTGTGTTGGCTAACTAGATAAAAAAGGCAATTTTTCCGTTAAAAATACTCCTTAACTTGTAAATATTAATACGCATTCTCTTATCGTGTTCAGCCAGACCGAGTAAGCAAACGTTCGTGTGACCGGTTTATGCGCTCCGTGTTAAACCAAACGACCACTTTGGGGACCAGTGCAAGATAGAAAGCGAACATTAGCGTCGGTCGCCGTCACTGAACACGGTCCATGACGTAGGGTTTATGAATATAATTAACTGCCACCAACCAACATACGTTCAACTCTCGCGTGCGCTACGAAAAAAAGCTATGTAATTTTAGGCAATTAAATAACGAGATCCAGTCGAGTCGTAAGTGCGTGCTCGCGACAGAACTTATGATGTGTTCAACGTAGTTCGTAAAATGTGTTCAAGAAGACATATAAAGGCTAAATGAAAATTACAAGTGAAAGTACAATCGACTCCCCAAACTGCGTTCGGCTAATGACAATTTTTTTTTTTTTTTTTTTTTTTTTTTTAAATAAAAATAAAAATAACACCGAACATTATTATAAGTATTGTAACTATGAAAATACTATTCTACATTTTCCAGTTCCGATACATGAATTTATTACACGCGCGAATTCAGGCGGTGGTCCAGTGGCGCCCGCCTCCTATTTTTGGTCAAACAATATAGGCCTAATAATATATTACAGAATACACAAACAAATGTAAACTTATCTAGTCCACCTGCCACAACTGTTAGGCTACGATTCCACAACGGACAAAATTTTTTAGTCACACTTCCGATCATTCTACGCGTGCAAACATGGTTATAGACGCCGATATGACGAATGTTGGCTATAGAAGCTAATTGTTCATATTTCACAGGCATGATGCTCCAAACCATTTACAATAGTAGGCCTGTATAACTATATTGCCGAACATTTAAATATGAACGCAGTAACGTGAGGTTTACTGTGTCAGTTCCCGTCTTTTTAGGCCTACATTTAACATCATTTACAGGCCCTGCCATTCAATAAACCAAGCGGGCAGCATGGCCCAGTGGTAGAGTGCCCGCCTGATGCGCGGTCGGTCTAGGATCGATCCCCGTCAGCTGACCACTGGTGTTTTTTCTCGACATAACCATATGTCCGACGCCGATATAACCGTAATTTAATGTGTTGAGTGCGTCGTTAAACAAACCAACAACAAAAAAAATATCAATAAACCACTATAATTTTTCTTAGCTTGGTTTTTGAAAATTCAATCGATCCCATAAACAAGATTTGGAAAGAGGCAGAATACACAAACTCTGACAAATTGACTGTTATTTTGGTGTTAAAGGCAGATATGAGTTCATTGAAAACAGCATACATCTGACAACAAAATGTTCCTGACATTCTACACAATATAGTTTTGCATATGTGAGAGATTCAACTACAGCGCCCAGCATAATGTGTTAATATTATATTAAGCATGAATAAACACCACTAAGGCGTCTGAGGTTTATTTCTTTTAGTTTTGACTTAAGGTACTTAGAAAATTCCTCCAAAACACTTGGGACATTAATGTATATTATGGTAAACACTGTCACTGGGGTTATCTTAAGGAACCCAGGACAGTAATGGGATGCCAGAATTGGTCAGGTGTGTGTGATGTTATCAGAGTGACTATGGTGAAAGACAGTTCACGGAGAGACTGAGAGAGAGAGAGAGAGAGAGAGAGAGAGAGAGAGAGAGAGAGAGAGAGAGAGAGAGAGAGAGAGAGAGAGAGAGAGAGAGAGAGAGAGGGAGAAAGAGAGGGAGGGAGAAAGAGAGAGAGATAGATATATAGATAGAGAGAGAGAGAGAGAGAGACTACTACTACTAATACTAATACTAATACTACTCTACTACTACTACTGTACTAGTGATTAATTCATAAAAATAAAATAATAAAATTAAATTACTACTTACTTTATCTTTCATAAGAGGAAGCAATACGAGTGACTATGGTGAAAGACAGTTCACGGAGAGACTGAGAGAGAGAGAGAGAGAGAGAGAGAGAGAGAGAGAGAGAGAGAGAGAGAGAGAGAGAGAGAGAGAGAGAGAGAGAGAGAGAGAGAGAGGAATATCAAGCAAGAGAGAAAGACGTTTGAGGCCAACTCTCCATATCATTAAAAAAAAGTATATACATGTTATCATCATGGATTGAATGAATGAATGATTGTTTAACGACACCCCAGCGCGAAAAATACATCGGCTATAGGGTGTCAGTCACACTATGGTAAAAACAAAACGGTAAATGTGTAATCACATTAATATACAAATTCAAGATTTAAATGAAAACACAGTGTCATCATGGATTAAAGAATATAATCGAGATCAATCTAATTAAAATGAGCTCCACTATTACATGTGGATCTAACAGAAGCCAGTTGGAACTCATGTCCACCAATCAAAACTTTACTTGCAGAATCATGCAAATGATTTGAAAATAATTTTAAAACATTCCGAATTATTCGGGCGAATCTATTTTAGTGGCCGCAGTACAGCGAACCATAACAGTACGTACAGGATCGGTTATTAGTCTTCAATTTTATATTACAAATTATTTATTTATTTAAAAAAAAAGAAAAAAAAAGAAGAAAAAAAACATGTTTTAAGGCATTCGTAATTCACACGAAACATGTCGTATACCCTCAGGATAATGGGGAATGTTTTCAAATTATTTTTACTGGCATGATTCTGCAAGTAAGGTTTTGATTGGTGAACATGAGCTCCAACTGGCTGCTGTTAGATCCACATCTAATAGTGGAGCTAATTTTAATTAGATTGAATCGAGATCGAACTTGTGTAGTTTTTGTTTGAGGGTGCTTTATGTAGTCGGCCACAAATGGCGTCGTCGACAGGATTGTCAACTGTCAAAGTTCTACAAAATTGTAAACACACAGGATTGACAGATTTCAACTGGATTGTCAAGTAAAAGTAGTGAATCGACAAGACTGTCAAGTAACAGGATTCTGAACTGACAGGATTAAGTTCCAAAAGAAAGGTACAAAATAGTACAAACCGTTGAAACACAGGTTAGCATCCGACAGAAGTGTATATAGTTGTTTTAACAGACTTACATATTTAATATCTTGTGAACTATACACTTAGAAATGCAGATGGAAGGGATATGAAAATTGTTCATAAGAGATGAAGGGATATTTTGAGGAAAATAATATTATACGCATTACTAATTATGCATTTTGCACAGAGATACAAAGATATAATAGATGACGATCATGGGATGGAAGAAAATCAGGACAAATTATGCAAACTTCATTCATATAAACAGTTAAAATGAGGCAGTCATGTTGGACGTGCGTAGACTATGCATCTGGGTGTAAGCAGAGACAGAGAGAGACAGAGAGAATATCAAGCAAGCGAGAAAGACGTTTCAGACCAACTCTCCATATCATAATATATATACATGTTATAATCATGAATTAAAGAATATAATCAAGATCGAACTTGTGTAGTTTTT
>JAECMU010108529.1:0-15133 GCA_016106625.1 Dracogyra subfuscus
CTTGGTTAAGTTTGTTTTCTGTGTGGATTACGTGGCGTTTAGTGGTGTGTATCAGTGACAGACAGATAGAAGTCTTTACACAGCCTATAGATTATATATAGTGTTATAGTCAGCCAGGTACGTCAACAGTAAAATAATTAATGGTATATTTCTTGTTACTCTGGTTTTGGTGGGTTTTTTACTATAGATGTGATATGGAGTATGTACATGTAAGTTTGGCATTGAAATCCAGAGGCCACACAGTTATTTTTTCCATTTGCCATAATGGTTTTAAGAAAATACTTAATTATTGAAGTTGTTATGGGGAATAAGATGTCTTTCATTACTATGGTGAAATTCTTTATTTCTGTGCACTTACATTTTCGTTCTTTTGCTACAATATATTTTCAGTATGTTCTTAAATTCACAAATTACATGGAAATCAGACATTACTACAAAGAAAAGTGATTTTGCTTTATATTCTTCTTTTTAAAACAAATAAAGTACTTTGTACATGTATGTATGCATTTGATAAAATTTGTAGTACCAGTATTAATAACTAGAACAAAATATTATAAGGCTTATGTGTATTTACAGTCATTAGTTATTATTGAGGCTTTACCTTTTATCTGTTTGTCTTTTGTCTTTTCACCTGTCCAATCAATGAAAACCCTCAGATCTGTATCTGTCTCCAAACTGTTATTGTTGTGTTTACCTTTTCTAATTAACCAAGACAACAATGGGAGCACTAGGATCAGTAGGGCTGCATGCCTGCTGTTAGTGTCCATCTCAGCCATACAAATTAAACACCACCACTGTTTGTAGTGCATTCAAGCATATACCTTCAGCACTTAATAACTCTTATCTAGATGTGAAAATACTGCAGTATAGCGTTACCGGAGTGGGTATTTATGGACAATCATTAGCAGCTTCTGTTGAGAACACGGAAACAATTCCAGGTGGTTGGTATAGAGGTACATATAGATAGAGAATTCTGTGTCAGCACTCAACCTTTTTTGCTTCGTGTAAACAACAACGCATGTGCAGTTGGTGCTGTTCGAACTCAGCTGTGTATTGTGTTCTATAGTGTGCGGGTGAACAAACAAAGTGCACAGACAACTAACAGGTAGGCTAGCTCAGTCAGGTAGACAAATACAGATTGTGTTTGTACGTGTACGTGTCTGGTCCTAAAAATAGATTAATTATGCTACATTACTTCATATGTATTTGTGAACTGTTCAGCCATGTCATTTGTTTATGTAATATTATAACTGGTATTTCTTTCATCAGCCTGGTTTGGACATTTGATTTTGTCAAATTTTATAAAAATGAATGATTATTGAAATAACACAACATCTGTAAGTGTACCAATTATTCTAGGTGTGGCTGACTCATTATTATTATTTTAAAATTTTAAAAATTAAATATTGAATTTTCATTTTTTATTATTAATTTAGTTATGTACAAGACACAGTACACCAGAACTATAGAGAATACAGTTACAAGTTTAAACTGCAATGCATTATATTATATTATAATGATACATGTATGGATGTACCAGCATACTTGTACAGTACATTGATACACGTATGTGGGTTTTCTTTTTGTGAATCAACAACCATGGAACATTGATAATTTTATTTTAAAAAAAACATAAATCCACTTTTTAAAACATTTCTCAATGTTAGTGGAAGTTAGTTTTATATTAGCCCTATTTCAGTATTTGGCTATTCAAAACATGATAATATAGTTAGAGGTACATGTAGATAGGCACCAAAATCAATTCCAAAACATTAGACTACAATTTATATTTTGGGGTATTTTTTAACCATACATTTTTAATTTGTGTTATAAATGTATACGGTAGCATATAACTATGGTAATATTTGTTGTGAATGGTAGATGGTAATTGTTTTAATTTTAACCAATCTTCCTGGACCATGTGATAATCTTTGTAATAAAGACGATGTTTCATTTAAAAAAAAAAAAAATTTAATCAAATATAATTTGTATCTCATCGAGTGAAGTTTGCAGTGATATTTCACAATGGACCATGTTATACTTTTTTTAACAGAACTAAATCTTATTCTTCACATTTTAGATAAAGGAACCTTTTTCTTCAGAATAAAACCTAATAAAAAGAAACCATCAAAAGCTGTTCATTTCAATACTTGTGTGTGCATTTCTTGTGATGCATGTCTTTATTTCTTCCTTCAAATAGCTCTCTCCAATTACCCGTTGGAGACCTTTCATGTTAGAATTTAATTCTGTCTCTCCATCTTCCTGCAAGAATATCGGTACCATTAAATTATATGGTTCCTGGATGTGTGACTTGGATGCCTATTATTTGATGATCACAAAGTGTTGTTTGTTTTTTTGACACATCAAGGGATCTGCCATTGACAGTTCATTTTCCTCTTGTTTGGGTAATGCAATTTGTGTGTTGGTTCAATGAAGTGCAATAGTTGTTAGTGGAACTGTGTCCGGGAAAAAAAAGTTTTTTAAATTGAATAAAGGAATATTCCCTGTTGACAGCAGGTTAATCCAATATTCATGTAAACCTAATACATTACTGTGCAGACAGGCTTTACGAATATGTATACATCTCTCTCCACTGACTTGCGTATGCACTGCACTCACTCTGGATGAGAAAAAAAAAAAAAGTTCTGTTTAATCACGCCAACAACATATTTGTTGGACATATGGCTAAGAACCACACGGATAATGATAGGAGAAACCTACCACCGTAACTGTAATTGAAAAGAGTAACCCATAAAGTGGCGACAGTAGGTTTACTGTCTCAATATTTGTGTGTCCTTAACTGGTAAACGGAAAGAAAGAAACAGGGAAAAAAAGAAACAGGAAAGAAAGAAACAGTTTTGGCTAGGAAAAAAAGGAAGGAGGAAAAAAAGAAACGAAAAAAAGAAACAGAATGGCCTCTTAAATGGCTTCTTAAAGACAATGATAAGTGAGAACATTTAAAGAAACCATGGGATAGGACATAATGAGAAGGTATTATCCTTTGAATGGGTCAATTAGAGAATGGCCTCTTAAATGGCTTCTTAACGACAATGATAATTGAGACATTTAAAGAACACATTGGATAGAGGTTATTGTCTGCCATGTCGAAATCTAGGGGTAGTTTTCCATAGGGATAATTGTCCTAGCATCTATCTATATATATCTGTATCAGTGGGTCTAAGATAAAACATAAGAGGGGGTTTTGACTATTTTACTATTTATCACAGGATATTTTAACTGGAGGTTTTTTTGATTGAGGTGGTTTTTGACCTGTATTCAGTGTTTATGGTGAAACATGGATTATCAATTGGGGAATGATAATTAATGGTTGAAAGAGGTGCATATTTATGATTGAATATTTAAGACACATTAAAAATATAAGTTTGTCAAAAAAAATATTTTTTAATACCTTTAACATATTATATATTTAAAAAAAAAGAGGAATTTTAGTAAAAATGTAGTTTCTTTCTGGGT
This sequence comes from Dracogyra subfuscus, assembly GCA_016106625.1. Lineage (NCBI taxonomy): Eukaryota > Metazoa > Mollusca > Gastropoda > Neomphalida > Peltospiridae > Dracogyra > Dracogyra subfuscus. The sequence goes on from JAECMU010108529.1 coordinate 3,475, forward strand.
TTTTTTTTTTTCCTGTTACTTTTTTCCCCTTTTCTTTCATTCCTGTTTCTTTTTTTCCTGTTTCTTTCTATCCTACAATCTCCTTAACCATATGTCCGACGCCATATAACCGTAAATAAAATGTGTTGAGTGTGTTGTTAAATAAAACATTTCCTTCCTTCATACTGGTGGTTTGGTAGGAGTAGCATTTCTGATAGCAGTGGGTTTCCTCTCTGTCCAAAACAAATATCCAAATAATCTTGTGTAACATTCCAGATAGCAGAGCTATGTATACTGCTTACTAAATTCACTACTTGTTAATTTTTTTATATGTTGAAGAATTTTATTTTAATTTAAAAAAATTAATTCATGTAATGATTGATATTTTGTTTGAAAATATCTGTGGATTTCAGCCTTTTTTTTAATTTCTTAGATAATTTAGCTAAATTTCCTTCTCACTCTTGAGTTAGACAGGCTTTCTGCCATAAAACAATTTGAGCAGACATAATAAAAACAAAATAATCATAAGTGCTCCTAGTAGATGGTTATTGGTTTGAAACCTTTTGAAATTGGATACTGTACTTTGAAATTTTTTAAACAGCTGGTCTGTTATTATAAATTTTTTTAAAGTTTTAACTATAAATATGTATCATTAATTTCTAAGAATTTGATGTACATAATTTTAAACATTGTCCCCTCTGGCAGAAACCCTGAAATACATGTAACCTAAGTGGTAGCCCAGGTGTTTTGGCTACCAAATGTTTGAACAGTCAGGCTACCAGATGTGTAAACCTGGTAGTCCACCGGGCTACTATATATTTGTTTTACACGTCCAGTTACTCTGCAATCAACAGGTACAATTGTGTATTTCACTGTATATTTCTCATGATTAAAAAAAAACACCCTTAAAACATGTTTAAAAAAAAAAAAATTGATTTTAATATTATGAGGCTACCAATTTTTGCTGAGGGCTACCAGATTTTATAACCGGTAGGCTATCTCTAAAAAAAACCTCCCGGGCTTCAGTCTACAAAGCCCTTATATCACCTTAATTGCATAACTATACCATATACCAGTTCTCTTTGCACTAAGATCACTCTGTGGAACGGGATCATGGTGTCATTATACAAATATTACATTCCTTTTATTTTCTGCATTTGAACTCTGTTACTGCTTTTTTGTTTTAGGTGTGACGTCTGCAAAATGAGTGTACCTCACCGCATCCTAATTGGGCATGAATCGGGAAGTACGAAAGGCAAGCTAGATAGTGACAGCAGCAATGAATGCATCTCCAGCCAGCAGACCCCATATTGTGATGTGAGTAGTTCATTCATCATATCTGTTATAAGGGTTTTTTCCTCTTTTGTTTTCTTGGGAGGTTGGTGGAGGGTGGGAACAAACTGTCATTATTTATATCATTTGTCTAAGGTGCCTCCATGATAGGATCAAACATCCTCACTGGACCATTTCTCTGGTGTTTTTCCCATTCCAGTGTTCGGCAAATTTTCACTTGCTTGGACCAAACAGTCACTTGCTTGGACCAAACAGTCACTTACTTGGACCAAAACAGTCACTTGCTTAGACCAAACCGTCACTAGCCCAGACCAAGGCCATGGTATGTGCTATCCTGTCTGTAGGAAAATGCATATATAATAAATCCCTTGCAAGTTTACTCAAAGACTTTATGTCAAAAATAACCAACTGTTTGGCATCCAATAGTCACTAATGGTGTCATTAAACGAAAAGCAATAAACAATCTCAACTCTGACCTGTTAGGTTAAGTATAAGATATTTGTTTTAGATCTAGTGGCAGAAAGGAAACACTGACAAACCTCTACATTAACTCTCAGCAACCACTTGTTCCTCAGAGTTACCACTGTCTGTCCTGTTCATATTTTTCTGTGTATGTTTTGTCAGTTATTGTGATTTTCAATTGAATTATCAAGTCACTCAAGTTGTTAGAACAATTTTCTTATCCTACACTCCAAACCACTTGTGCCGGGCAAACATTAATGTAGAGCCCTGGCTGAGTGGTAAGCCACATCAAAACTTGTGTATTTTATTTCATATTACTAATAGTATCTACAGATATTATATGGAATATAAATTATTATACCGGGTACATGTAGCAGATGCTTTTTGCTGATTTGTTTCTACCAGTAAGTAGAAATCTGTGTGGAACTGAACGTTCTTGTCCCAGTGCCAAGCCGTGGATGTGGTATTTTATTTCGGTGCTATGGTGTGCCAGCACTGGTGTATAATAGCCGACGATTACTCTTATTTGTGGCACGTGTTGTGAGCCCGTTAGCACTGACTGGTGCTGTGTGATATGGTAATTGTAGATAACCCACAATCTATTACCACTTACACAGGACAGTACTACTTAACAACAAGTCTGATTTCATTTGTTTTATTTAGTGACACCACTACCTAGCACATTGATTTATTATTCATCGACTGTTGGATATCAAACATTGGTAATTTTTTACATATAATATAAGAGAGGAAACCAATTTCCCGCTTAGGCCTAGTGTCTATCATGCTTTTTTCTGTGATGGAAACAGGTGTGGGAGGTTGGGTTCTTATTCTCTAGACCAAATGTTACAATAACCACATTTTAAAACTACATAATAAATATAATTGTATACTATTAGAGAGGAAACCCACTGAATTTGTCCATTACCTTATTAGCAAGGGATCATTTATATGTATTTTCCCACAGACAGGACAGTACACACCACAGCTTTTAATCTACCGACTGAGCTCAATCTTGCCATCAGAAGTCCGGTCAGGTCAGGTCATAGGGTTTAACATGCACATTCAGAGCAAGCTGTTGTAATGCATGCCTGTCATGGGTGCAAGTGCTTGCGTAGCAAGCTTTTTCGTCCAAGACAGAAAGTTGAGGGGGGGGGGGGGGAAGAGGGACCACCTGCACTGGCAGGTGCAAGGGAGCACCAGCAGTCCAGTCAGGATCGGTAGCATTTTTAAAAATTATTATTATTTTATTTTTTTAACGAGGCACTCAGCACATTACAATCACGGTTATATCGGCGTCGGACATATGATTATGTCGAGAAAAAACCCCAGTGGTTAGCTGACGGGGATCGATCCAAGACCGACCGCGGGATCGGTAGCAGGCGGGCCATCAGAAGTCTTGACTATTAGTATTTTAAGCTCAGTAATGTTCAGTTTATGGTTAAGTGGCAGCTTGTTGACATCTATTGCAATTACAGGTGCAGATGTACGTACTGTGATGTTGTTTATTTCATCCTATTTTCTCTCATAGGTCATTCACCGTAAAAGTATCTGATTATTTGCACCTGTTTGACAAAATCTTATTCAGTTTGTTTTTGTTTTGGGTTTAGATGGGTTTTTTTTATTGTATGTTGAAGCATCATCACCATGGTTACTAAATGTCAGTTGTTCAGGTTGCTAGTAATTTTCATAGGCCGTGGTACAGGTGTGTACTTTGCATGTGTGTCTGTCTGTTACAATAACCACACACTTTTAAATACTTAATAGATATCATTGTATGTAACGCGGTGTTCTCATTATGCCATTTGTCACACCAACTTGTCATAGTGACACTCAATCATATGTGTATAAGATGAATGTCATTCCAATCGATGTGTTCTCACAGAACGATTCGTTCACGTGTGACAAGTCAGTGCAAAATCGCATACTGAGAACGCCCCTTAACAAGCACTGATTAAACTGTGTGGGTGTGGGTGGGTATGCATGTTAAACAATGTCTTTGCTATATTACCATTATTTGGTCTAATATCGTTGGGTTATTTTAATTAAAATGAATTTTAATAAGATTTGGCAAATTTTTTAACTCATCTGCATAATGAGTCTCATTTATTAGTCCACTTCTGCCCTAACTGAAGATGACTATAGGTTTTATCTCTATCCATCTGTTTGTCCATCCATCCGTCTATCCATCCATCCATCCATCCATCCATCCATCCTTAAATCTAGATGCATCTGTCCCACATAGAGCTTTTCTGACTTTTTTCCCCCGCAATGCCTCAAGGTATTGATCTGAAATTTTGTGTATAGCTTTATCATGTCAAGGTATGGGTCTTGTTGATCCCCGTCGGCTAGCTTTTTGGGCTATTTCTCGATCTAGCCAGTGCACCATGACTGGTAAATCAAGACCATGGTATGTGTTATCCTGTCTGTGGGATGGTGCATATAAAAGATCCCTTGCTACTAATGGAAAAATGTTTCATCTCTATGACTGTCAAAATTACCATATGTTACACATCCAATAATCGATGATTAATAAATCAATGTGCTCTAGGGTTGTCATTAAACAAAACAAACTTGGGTTTTTTTCTTTTTTCTTTGATATTCATGGGTATTTGGCCATTTTTTACATAGTTATGGCCCTTGAATATCAGATATGTCACATTTTTGTTGGTCTGGTTTGGGGGGGGGGGGGGATGTGTATTTAACAGAACTATGAGAATGCTTGTTTTAATGTCTGTTTGAGTATACTTGTTCTGGTTTAGGGCAGATACTGGGACATGAACTCATTATCTACCATACCAGTCTCAAACCAGATTAGATGAGTTCGGTATTACTGGAGCTGGTTTGATTGTGGTTATGGTTCACTCTCATCTAGAATTTAATGCAGTGTGAAAAAAAAAATATATATAATAATAAAAAAAAAAAAGATTCATAATTGTCAAGACACAAAATTATCACACACTTTGTTTACTTGGCATAAATAATAAGTCTGACAGCGACTGACTTCAGTGTCAAAAAACCAACAACAGTATCTTGCCAGTGACGTGAGGAAGTAGCGTAACAGAGTGATGTCACCTAACGGTTTGTTTTACAGCATTACAATACTTGACTGCACAGTGACCCACCTGTCTAGGTGCGGTGACCCAAGGTCACATATTCCTTGTTCTCAAGTAACCCATTATTACTGAGCTGACTACAGGCTTGTGTAATCCGGTTAATGTTCCAGTGATTGTCACATTTACTGTAGAAAATGTTCAGAAGTTTGAAAATATATTATTCATATTATAAAAACAAACTACATGCACATGTATTATTCAACCAAAAACACAAAAGAGTTGGTTTTACGTAGCATTGTCATAGCACTCTATATTAGTTTGTATAATTATTATATTTAACGTAAATATAGAAAATAATTTTCCACTCTCTATCTCTCTCTCTCTCTGTCTCTCTCTCTCTCTCTCTTTCTCTCTCTCTCTCTCTCTCTCTCTCTCTCTCTCTCTCTCTCTCTCTCTCTCTCTCGCTCTCTCTCTCTCTCTCTCTCTCTTTCACTCTCTGCAATAAATTACATAAACATGCACATCTATATCTATTAGGTTCTAGGCATTATTTTAAAATAGCAAACATTAAATTGTGTTATGTACTATGCTACTAAAATAGATCATACATACATGTACACTTAAATTACTGATCCTATTTATAAAAATGGCTGACCCAAATTACGATGTGACCGTGTTATTTAATGGGGCATTAGTCAATGGAGTATACACATATATGCTGAGTAGCGGATTATCACCCATCGAAAGAAGATTAAAGTATTTCTTTCTTGTTACACATTGTTCCAAATTGGTGCTACAGTCAGAACTATGTTAATATGAGTGTAGCTGTGGTGATGTCAAGTATAAAATTATAAAACCTTTTTGTGCTAGGATTGGAATATTTTATTTGTTCAGTGTATGTTATAAAATGTACAGTGACTGTTCACATAACCACATTTGAATATAGACGTCAGTAGGCCACATTACTATTTGTGTGTGTGATCTTTTAAACCAAACCTAGGCATTTAGTACCATGATTTATGATTTCAGGTTTAAAGATTTTTTAAATGACAAAATTAATTTGTAAATCTTAGAATCGGTTAGATAAATCAATGTACAGCTAACTGAGAAGAATAGTTTTCATTTATTCAGTTTGTGTCCAGGATTTTTGGGACTTTGAATTTATCTGAATTTAAAGTTATTAACAGACACTTTGTGTGTAGGTAGTGTATGGGAATTGTATTACGTTATTAACACAGTTTGTGTGTAGGTAGTGTATGGGAATTGTATTACGTTATTAACAGACAATTGCGTGTAGGTAGTGTATGGGAATTGTATAGGTTCAGGATGTTAGGACAGGGCTGTCAGTTGAGTGTTAACTCTTGTCACAATAAGCTGCACGTTGTGGATGATGATGGCAAACCTACTACCAGGGATCACCTGCTACAGTACTTTTTATGTCTCAAGGTATGTTGGTTATTTCATTTAATTTCAACTAATTTTCATGCTTATGTATCCAATTATGGTTCAAGCACGCTGTTCTGGGCACATGCCTCAGCTATCTGAGCTGTCTGTCCAGGACAGTGGGTTAGTTGTTAAATGTTAGTGACAGAGAAGAGGGTGTAGTGGTCGTATACCTACCCATTGAGTCGTTAAAATTCACTCTGGGTGGGAGCCGGTACCGGGCTGCGAACTCTGTACCTACCAGCCTGTAGTCTGATGGCTTAAGCAAGATGTCACCGAGACCAATTATTGGTTATAAATTTATGTAAAACTTGTTGGCTTATTGAGCCTGAAACGTTTTAATATAAATTACATGTTAAATGAAATATAAAATAATTATCAATATATATTATCCATTACTTTTACAATTTTTTTTTATTATCCTGAACAGAAATGGCCCTTTGTTCATGAAATGGTTTTAACATCTGCAAACTGTATGTTGTACTGATCGAGTCACACTGAGCATGTATATAATATATTTACTGTGAGGATATCCTTATAATTCATAGTAAAAATAAACAGTACATGTAGGCCCTATGGGCCCATATATCAGTGTGTCCTTTACTGCATTGCATAAAACCAAATAATTTTACTTCTAAGCGTGAAACAACCACTTTGTTTTTTCTGGCTGTTTAGCATCAACCATCCCAATATGGGTCAGATCTATACATTTAATGCAATAAATGTCATCCTGAGTTACATTTTATTTGGTAATAAAATCTATATGAGCATCATTCAACAGCTCACACACGTTTCCCCGAGCTACCGGTTTTATTCATACTGTCTATAGTGTGTTTTGTTGGATCCGTGGCAGATGTTGGCCCTGAAAAGATTCATGTGCTGTCCATTCCAACAGCTGTTGATAAACGGAACCCTCTGAAATGATGAAAGAATAAGGTCACAGCTTAAGTCAAATGGGGACAGAGTAGTAAAGTTTGATAGATTCTAAAGTGAGGTGGATGTAAGACGCCAGACTAGTGGGGAAGGTATGGATGATATGTTTACGTGAAAAGTCGTTTAGATATCCTCTAACCATAGAAATATTACTGTAAAATATGCCCTAAAAGCCTGTGACAGTTTAATTGAGTTTGCTTTCTTTGATTCCATGTGTATGTAATGTAAAAAAAAAAAAAAAGAAGAAAGATATGGAATATGTACTAGAGATAAAATAAGTGAAATAAGTGAAATAATAGGGTATAGCTATATGTATTTTTTAGTCCTAATAATTCGTTCTACATGTAAGTTTATTTTTATAACCAACTGTATGATAAAAATTTGATTTATTAGTGCTGTTTTATTATAACTAATGTTCAGCAATAAACTTCTAACCAATTCCGAACATATTTAAACTCCTTTTGAATTATTATTTTGAGTTTCATCTGGTTGTGAAGACTATAGTTTTATCTTTATAGCTGGCTATACTAATGCAGTATCTATTCCTTAGTTCATTTATTTTATAACCAACTGATATGTCCGATTAGGACAGTTAATCATTGATGAAATTCCAAGCAATCCCAAACAGAATGCACCACCCTCATGGTGAATTATAATTGTTTTAGTTTTTAGTGTTCATTAATTAATTCTATAGTTATTGTCTTTCTTATGTCCAGTTAAGTTTGAGCACACTGTCTTAGGCACATGCCTCAGCTATCTGGACTCTCCATCCATAACAGTGAATCAGTTGTTATAGTTGTTATTGGTTATTGAGAGAGAAGTTGGTGTAGTAGCCTTGCACCTACCCATTGACTTGTTAAACTTGCTCTAGGTGGGAGCCGGTACCGGGAAGCGAACTCATTATCTACCAGCCTTGTGTCCAATAATCACTACAGCACTGAAGAGGCCGGTAGGCACCAATGTTATCTTGGGAGCCGGTACTGAGAAGCAAGCCCAGTATCTACTAGCTTTATGTCCCATGGTTGAACAACTACACCAGTGAAAAGGCCGGTAGGAACCAATGTTATCATTGGAGCTATTACCGGGAAATGAACTTAGTACCTACCAGCTTTGTGTCCGATGGTTTAACCACTACAGCACTGAGGAAGCCAGTAGGCACCAGTGTTACCTTGGGAACCGGTACCGGGAATCGAACCCAGTACCTACCAGCCGTATGTCAGATGGTTTTAACCACTGCACCAGTGAGGAACTGTGTAGGCACCAGTGTTATTTTTTTATGGCTGGCTACACTACTGCAGGATCTCTCTGGCATGCCCTGGGAATCGAACCCAGTACCTACCAGCCTTATGTTTAACCAGTATAGCACCAAGGAGGCCGGTAGGAACCAGTGTTATCTTTTTATGGCTGGCTACACTACTGCAGGATCTCTCTGTCATGCACTGCTGCTCTAAAACAGCTGCTGCTCGCTGGCTTCCTGAAGAGAGGAAAAAATTAATTAGTTCATGTTGGCTTTCAGTGGCAGTCGAACTGATTGAATACAAGTTGGCTCTGTGGACTTCATGTGTATTTCCTCATCCATTGATCTCGATAGAATTGGCTGATTTCATTTAATGATTCTGTGGATTTTAGTCTTGTCTTCCACTCATTGAAAGGTAGGAGTGTTTTAAAGGTGTTATTTTTAGAGCCACAGGGTGATATGTCAGTGTAATGTTTCTCAGCACACTGACATGTTCAGCTGATGCCTGTAAATCCTTGTTTGTATAATACTCTGATTTACCAACAGTAGAGCTGCAAGACATAGAATACACTGTACATGTTGTCTGTCACATACTGGTATGTGTATGTTAAAGAGATTGTACAGAGTTTGCACCTATCGTAACATGTTTTCAACTAAAGAACATTTTTAAAAACTAAAGTACATGTTATATACACTTTTGTGTTTAAAATGTGAATGTTTTTAGTTATTCTGATGTTTGTGGTAGCCTAAAGTGTATTTTACCACCAAATAATTTTGTATATATGAAATTTTTATATTAGGAAGTAAAATAAAATATTAGCACGACCAGAAACATATGTGATATACTGTATACAGAAACTGATATTGAAAAGTTTAAGAGGTAATCAAGATGAACAATTGTTGCAGGGCAAGCTCTGGATCAGCAGAAAATGTTGCCTAATTATCTATTAAATTAACAGAAACCCGTTTATTTTGTAACAAAATATCAATTAATACTTGAAATTATTTCGTCAAATTAAAATAAAATTTGCCCATTTTTTTTGGCGAGTGCCAGAGCTAGTCCTGTGTTAAAAAGGATTTATTATTTGGAAATACATTACAATGGTTGCAAACTCAGCATAGTCCATTGAAACTTTTACCACCACTTTATAAATTAGAATTTTGCACAGTTTAGAAGTGGAGAAATACACTATATAGAAGTGTATAGCTTTGTTAAAAATTTGAAGTATTTTCATGTGCTTGTCCCGATTACCAGTAGTATTTAAAGGTACATAAACTTCCATATCGACTTCCGTTTCATGTAGTTTATTTATAGTGACTAGATTACAGTATCTGTATACATGTGTATTTGAATGTAATGTGTACCTGTAGATCAATGTAATCATGGCTAACGTACAGCTGTGTTATGTAGGTCAGATATTAAATATGGGTGTTCATGGTGTGGACTTAATCAATCCATCAGTCAATGGGTCGTAACAAGCATATCTCACCAATTGGCATGTCATCCCGTCATGAAGACGTCACCGCCTGGTGTGTCCAGGCATTTTAATGACAACATTCAGCGACTCCAGAGTTCTTGGTTTTTGTGTTTGTAAAACCTAAAGCAGATGATCATTAAGGCACAACAGGTGAAATAGATAGATGTATTTTAAAATGCACAAAATAAACAGCTGTAAAATGCAGGTAAATAATGAATGACTGACAAACAGTGGTAAGTTCAACTGGAAACAGGAATCCTGGACATTTAAGTTGGTTTAAAAAAAATATATTTAGTGGTTTTGTGGGGGATTTTGGGCGGGTTTTTTTTGGGGAGTATGTTGTTGTTTTTTGTGGGGGTTTTCCAAGTCGGTATCATTTCAGAGTAGTAGTCTAGATAAATTAACTACGTACTTAATATGCTTTACAATAGTTCAAGATGTCCAAGATGTCCAGGTAATGCATCTGTTCTAGCAACCTGTAAATCTGTTACATCAATTACAAAAACTTACATATATTAAGCCATGCATGTAACCATCCATACATAAATAAAAGTTACAAAATATAATATTACAATATTGTCAATATTTGGACTACCTTGCTGTGCCTGTCTGTCTGTTTGTCTGTCTGTCTGTCTGTGTCTATGTATGTATATCACTGCACCGTCATACTATAATATTATGTGGAAAAATCATTCTTCTTTGACAACAAGTTCTATATTCCTAAACCCAACCATTGGCCACACTGGTAAAATACATAATTAAAAGATCTAAATCACGGCCGTGTGTTACATAATTCACATCCATTCATTATTTTGTTTACAGCCTTGAGAAAGACTCACATCTCAGATGTTAGTAATTACCTCTGGGTTAATTTGTTTTTTTCTTCGCTTTGTGGTACTGTTTATTTTTGGATTCTTCATAAGGAATGGTCATTATAATGGAGCCTGACTGAAGTCTGTGTATTTGTTAATTACCATTACAAAAAAAAAAAAAAACTACATGTATTCCTTCTAGTAGTTCTACATTCTGAATGCATGAAATTGAATCTTTCAAGGAGGATCCAAAAGCTGTGATATGTACTATCCTGCATAAGCATACGAGATTGGGCAGGACCCCTAGTTCTGGAGCAATCCCTCAAGTTTGGGCAAAAATTATAAATATATTTGGGTAAAATGTGCTAACCTGACACCTTTTTTACCATATATTTCCATCATTCTATCCTCAAAATTAGTTGTAATCCATGTCAAAATGTGTATTGTTTCGTTTGCAACCCTATGTAGCTGTTTGGTAGTAATGCTGATATGAATAAATGCTGTTATCCAGATTCAGTCATTTTCTATTAATTCGGGCATAACCCAGCCTGACACCCCTACAAAAATGTGGGATAGTGCATATATAAAAAAAAATGGTGTCTGCTTTTTAATGGAAAAGAACAGCCCATGAAGGTTTCCTCTCTAATTATCTCTGTTTTCCATAACCAACATCATATAGCCATAGTTAAAATGAAAGAAAAAAAGAAGGAAATATTTTATTTAATGACATACTCAACACATTATATTTTACAGTTATATGTCGTTTGACACATGGTTAAGGACCACACAGATATTGCTGGAGGAAACCCGCTGTCACCACTTCATGGGCTACTCTTTTCGATTAGCAACAAGGGATCTTTTATATACACCATCCAACAGACAGGGTAGTACATATCAAGGTCTTTGATATACCAGGTATATTTTGGTATACTGGCAGGAACGAGAAATAGCCCAATGAGCCCACCA
>JAECMU010108549.1:0-12571 GCA_016106625.1 Dracogyra subfuscus
CACTCCCATGGCTAGTGGTATTTAGTGTTGGGCTAGTAAATACAGAGCTTCTAGATTGTGGTAGCCCCACTCCCATGGCTAGTGATATTTAGTGTTGGGCTAGTAAATACAGGGCTTCTAGATTGTGGTAGCTCCACTCCCATGGCTAGTGATATTTAGTGTTGGGCTAGTAAATAACTAATATAACTAGCCCGACGGCTAGTGGAGAAAAAAATCTTGTCAAATGCTGTATTTACATATTTTGTAAATATGAATATCTCTCTCTCCCCCCTCCCCCCGTTCCCTTTCCTCTCCATCTAATGATTTTTAAGCTCTATTTCCCTCTTTAGGTGAAATATCTGATCATTATTAGTAGTAAACTTGTACATATTTAAAGTAGGGCTAGTGAATTTTTAATCATGGCTAGTACATTTTTAAAATCACTGATCCCATGGCTAGTGGATTTTTATAAAATTCTAGAAGCCCTGAGAAAACAAAATTAATATATTGTAAACCGTGAAAGAGTTGCGTGCGTATACATTTCGCGTCGTTCGCGTCCAACCTTATGTCGCGAAATTAATACGCACGCACTATTTTCCAGTTTGAAGTGTGAAGTGTGCATAAAGGTTTGTTTTGAAATATTTTATTGAGAATTAAATTCACTAAAAAATTCACTCAGCAGGCACAGCCTATACACGAGCTCTCCTTGATGGCAACTAACCGGTAATTGTTTTTATGTAGCTTCAATAGATAGCGACTAATCGTTTATTGTTTTATCTGCCAAAGGGTGTTAACAGTTAACAACTGAAGCTGTGAGTTGTGATTCTAATACAGGTGAGGTGGGTAGGGCCTAATCCCCTCTATAGACTCTGTACCAGGCACAGTTGCTTGATGCAGGATAACAGAATATTGATTTACAGACAGTAACTTTATTACAATTACAGTGAAGTGTTTTTATCCACTTTTTTTTTTTTTTTTTTTGAGCTGTCAACGTCCGTTCGCGAAATTTACACATCGCGAACATGCGCTAAGGTATACATTCGCGAAAAAAAGACGTCGCAATCTTAATACGGTTTACAGTAGTTAAAGCAAAAAACATTAAACACTGCCAATTAAAGGGGTTCGGGGCTTTTAGAATGTTCATAAAATCCACTAGCCATGGGATCAGCAATTAAATGTTTTTACTAGCCACGATTAAAAATTCACTAGCCCTAGTTTCCTTAAAATGTAATACAATTTAGTAAAATTGTTTTAATAGTCAAATATGTTACCTAAAGTGGAAGATAGAGCTTAAAACCACTAACATTGTGGGGCAGGTTATTCATATTTACAAAATAAGATTTAAATGCAACATTTGACCCAAAACATTCACTAGCCATCGGACATGGCAGTTGTAGTTATTTACTAGCCCAACACTGATTATCACTAGCCATGGGAGTGGGGATACCATAATCTAAAAGCCCTGGGATTGTATGTTATTTATGATACTGTTATTTCTCAACATTTGTTTCCTTGACTGCCTTAAGTTTGTGATTTGATACCTCGTCGCATTCTCGGATCGGTGTACAACATCAACCTGCCTTTACCTGAAGAATGTCAGGATGAAAACATCAAACCAACAGCTCATGAATTACTCAATGTATATGGATGTAAGTTTTAGTAAACCAACCACTACTAAGTAACTCAATAGAACAGTTTATGGTTTACTCAATGTAAACAGATGTGAGTTCTATATAGAATACTAAACGAGTTAAATGCCCACACTGTTCATTAGTTTCATAAAAATAGTATGACAGGCAAGCTAGTTTAGTATTTTCTTTATTATAAACCAACTGCAAACAAGTCGCATCGTAGAAATAAACAGATGTCGAGACCTGCTACAGATTATTTTTCCATGTCACTCGGAAACATAAACGACGACATAGTGAACAAGGCGACGTCATGAACGTATAGTTTAGATTTTGGCGCAAAGCTTGCATTAATAATTGTTAGTTAATGTTTTTAAATTCAAAATAATGACGGAATTGTTGACCAGACCAGCAAAGACTGAGCTGAGTGAATGGGATTGACTAGATGTGAAGGTGATATTTTATACATACGGTCGTAAAAAAAAGTAGCATGTCGAAGACATTGTTTTGGCTTTGTACACAGTGAGTCCAAATATAACAACCTATCTTATCGCAATTTCCATTCATGGCCGTATTTCGTAATGGCACATTTTTAAATTACACTATTTTAAGTACGTTAGTAGTCTGTGAACAAAACTTTTTCAACAGTAGTTCTGAACTGAAATGTTTTCTAGCATCCGGGAAAAGGACGTGTCATGCACTCAGTTTATCTTAATGCAGGAGATCAGTATCAATGTCATTCAAATAAAAAAAATTACCTCGCCAGTCTGCGTGTGCCAATATTACGCTAGTTAGATATGGAGTAATATCTTACACTGGTGTTTAATAAAGTAAATTAACAGTCCATGGGTTACTCAATGTATATGGATGTCAGTTCGAATAAATTAAAAGTTCATGGGTTACTCACTATATGGATGTATGTTTTAATAAATTAACAGTTTATGGGTTACTCATTGGATACAGATGTTAGTTCTAATAAACCAGCTGTACTATGGTTACTCAATGTATATGGATGTATGTTTTAATAAATCAACAGTTCATGGGTTACTCAATGTATATGGACTTGCAAGAAAAATATAGAAAAATATTTTGTATTGTGAAATTAATAACTCGATGTATTTGGATAGACAAGCAACAGCTCATGAGTTGCTAAGTGTAAATGGACTTGCAAGAAAAATATTTTGTATTGTGAAATATTATGGTATATTGTTTTTCTGTATCATAATATTATGTAATTTACACAACTCTTTGTTGTTGACTATTTTGCAATTTGTTGCTCACTATCCAGTTGTTTTCCTTTAGGTATGAGAGGCTACATGACATCAAAGGGACTCCCAGATGGGCCGAGGTCTTCACGATACATCTTGAAAGACTTTGTCAATGTAAGTAAACTACTGGTACAGGTCATGACAAAAATTAACATAATATACCTTGTACATCAGAAACCATTTAGCTAGTTCTCTTTCCAGCCACTGCACCATGGCTGGTATATCAAAGGTTGTGGTATGTGCTATCCTGTTTGTGGGATGGTGCATATAAAATATCCCTTGCTACTAATGGAAAATGTAGTGGGTTTCCTCTCTAAGACTGTACCAAATGTTTGACACCCAACGTATCTCATGACCGATTTATTAAAAGCTGTGGTATTTGCTGTGCTGTCCATGGGAACTGCATATAAAAGATTTCTTGCTGCTATGGGTAAGTGTGGGAGGGGGTGGATATACCTCTGGTTTCATATTTGAATTCTATTTGTCCTGTGCTCAATGACTAATTAATCTGTGTGTTCTAAAAAAAAAAACATTAATAAAAATTTAACTTTTTAATTTTCTTTTGACAGGGTCGTCTTTTATACTGTCATCCACCCCCCGGTATCAGTGAAGAGGATTTTCAGTCAGCCAGAGAACCTGTTCTGAAACAGAGAAAACGAGACAAACAGGACACTAAGCCGGTAGGTGAAGCATAAAAAATCAGAAATCCGATTACTGTAAAGTGTGAAAAAAATTTGTGTCCTAACTTTATGTCGCGAAATTAATATGCACACACTATTTTCCAGTCTGGAAGTGTGCTTAAAGTTTTGTTTTGAAGTATTTTATTGCAAAACCTATACACAAGCTCTCCTTGATGGTGACTAATCGTTAATTGTTTTATGTAGCTTCACTCGATGGCGACTAATCGTTTATTGTTTTATTTACCAAAGGGTGTTAACAGTTAACAACTGAAGCTGTGAATTGTGATTCTAATACAGGTGAGGTGGGTAGGGCCTAATCTCCTCTATAGACTCTATACCAGGCACAGTTGCTTGATGTAGGATAACAGAATATTTATTTATAGACAATAACTTTATAACAATTACAGCGAGCTGTCTTTATCCACTTTTATTTTTTGGAGCTGTCAACGGTCGTTTGCGAAATTTACACATCACGAACATCCGCTAGGGTATACATTCGGGGAAAAAAATGTCGCAATATTATTACGGTTTACAGTATTTAGTTTCTTTTCTTGGTAATAAATTGTTTTGGTCTCAGTGCAGACTACCTTGTCTCCTCATTTCATTTTTTGGTGGTTACATTATATCTGTTAGAAAATAACAATAGCAGCAATAGTTTTTTAATAATAGGTTTAGCATTTATTTTTAATTGGCTACATTTGCCCATTCTGCTTGAATTGCACTGTATTTTAGTTTTAACTAGTTATTTATTGTCTTTTTTGCTTCTTTTTGTTTTCAGGGTTTTGGTGACAATAAACATGTGACAAGTCTTGACCAAGAATTTTTCAGAAAGGTTAGTGTGTTTGAAAAAACATTTTGGTTAACATGTATGATCATATAGTAATTTGATTTGAAATTCAGATATGGAATTTTCAAATGTTCAAACTAATATTGTTAATGATTAAAATCAATATTGAATGTAAGTGCTTACAGGTGTGTAATATTGTTACGTTTCTTCCTTGTCCCTAATTGTGGGCTCATTAGAGTAGATGTCATTCCCACCAGTGCTCCACAACTGGTAGAGGCGGATCTAAGGTTGGTGGGGGCCCTAATTTTGCAATAGTTATAATTTTATTATATATATATATATTTTTTTAAATCCCTTGCAAACCTCCTCCAAAGTTCCCTTGGCATTCCACCTCATGTTACTGCTGCTCCCCCCCCCCTCCCCCAATGGATTTTCTGGTGTAATAGGTTGTGGTATGTACCATCCTGTTTGTTAATAAATGTCTTTCATATACCAGTCACTGGGCACTGGTTGGGACGGGAAAACCCAGTGGGTCCGATGAGGAGGATTGATCCTAGGAACCAAACATTACAGGCGAATGCTCTACCCATTGAGCCAAATCTCCCCAATAAAAAGATGAACAACTACATGTTCCCTACCAGGCCCGAAAATGTTTTGCATCTTCTAAAGTTCAAGGGCCATAACTCTTAAACTTTTATGCAGATGGATACGTTGCCATGAAATTCAAAATTTGATCTGTAACAGCACATGCTAAATGTCAGCTCAGTATCTTGAGGCATTGTGGGGAAAAAAAAGTATTGTAAATTGTAAATATGTAGACAAACAGGACGGAGATGAAACTTATTGGTCCTACTGTTGGACCGGTGGGGGTAATAAATATGTTATACAAGTCTTCTCCAGCTGTTAGCATCTTCTTATTAAAGGGACATACCCTAGTTTTTAAACACTAGGGCATATTGTTTACTATTATAGCCATTTTTTATAATTGAAGACGTACTTAGATTTTATTGTTTAGATTATTAATTTCCATACATTTGAAGAGTTTTTGGTCATCCTGGTGTTTTAGTTTGAGAAGTAACAGTTAATGGAATGAAGTTTTAGTCTATTTTTAGAGGGTATAATACCATATCACAGACTCATGTTTCACTCAGTTGTATCTTTTATCCAAATATGTTATATGTTTGTATACTAACTAAACTTGCGTGTTAAGTTTCACGGGTTGAAACTAGGGTATGTCCCTTTAAATTAAATAAAACCATGTAGAAATGAATTTTAGTTTCATTGACGCTACAGTGATAAATCAGTTTGATGCTGAAGCTTAACTCACATGATGGTTCTTTTTTCTTTCAGCCTGTTTGCAAGGCTCACACTCGAGGAGTGCATGGTGTAGACGAATATGTGAGGGGTGGATGTGGACCGATGGCTAGCCCATCGGAAAACTCTACGAGTGCTGTCAGCAGTCAGTCGTCGCTAAACGAAAAACCATGGAAGAAACACAACAATCGGAGAAAGAAAGAAAAACTCCGACGTATTCATTCTGACATGGACACTTGTTAAAAACATTTAGGGAGGAATTTACAAAGCCTATTTATTTATATCTTAAACACATGTCACTGCATATATTTAAAATGCTTTGTAAATTTAGCCCCTATTTTTTTAAAATACATGTTATGTAATATATGTAATAAACAAAAAATGGGAGAAATATTTGCTTCTTTTTTTAACTTAATTATTGTGTCAAATGAAAATGAAAGAACGACATGTTTTATTTAATGACACACTTGGCACATTTTATTTACGGTTATATAGTGTCAGACATATGGGTAAGGACCATACATATTTTGAGAGGAAACCCGCTGTCGCCACTTCATGAAGTTACTCTTTCCGATTAGCAGCAAGGGATCTTTTATCCCACGGGCAAGATAGCACAAACCATGGCCTTTGTTGAACCAGTTATGGATCACTGGTCGGTGCAAGTGGTTTACATCTACCTCACTAACTCAGGGTTTGCAGGCTTTCAAGCAAGATTTTGTGAAAAATAAGGGGTTTTTTTAGGGCAAAATTCTTAAAAAATAAGGGCTATTTTTAGGATATTTTTGACAAAAATAAGGACTGAAATTGAATAATCAATATAAAAGAAAAATATTCTGTACTCACCTCCAGGGAGAACATAAATACAAAAGGTAATTACCAACTCAGAAGATCATACCAATGGTCATCAACAGCGATATTCAGCATATCAATACAACCAGATTAAAGTAATCTGATATGGTGCAAATCCATGCTGAATATGATGCTGATAACCACCAAGATGTCTTCTGAGAAATACATTAAAGCGGCACTGTCTGGAATATTTTTATTATTTAAACAATTAGAACAGAACATCCCATTACGTTTGGTGCATATAAGATGCCGCAATCTGAATTGGATTCACTACACTGACTTTTCCAAGTTAAAAATAAACCCAGAATTTTGAAAGTAGGACACTTTAGGCGGGCCCCCACTGGGCTAAAAATAGTACGGTTCGGCTATTGTTGCATTACAAAAACTCGTACGCCTTTCGATTGCTACCTGTATTTCACACTTTTAAACACACTGGTATGCTCATTTTTATTATTCACTACAAATGAAAATGTTTAGAGTTTTAAAGAGTATCTTCATATAAAAACAACACAAAAACAAAATAACAACCAAAACTCATTTTCAGTCTTATTGTTACTAATATCTGTATAAATACAACTTAGCCGTTTTATTAAGCACTTTTAATGAAGTATCACTTTAAAAATCCTTCTGTACTACGGAAATATAGGATGTTCGACTAGTTTCGTATCAATTATATCACAACACGCATTATAAAAGGTGTAAGAGTCCGGGGTTTAGAACATCGCAATGCGTGTCTGCTGCTAACGTAATTGGCTGTGAGGAAGGGACTGCTAGAATCCGTACGGTATTACAAAATGGCAAACATTGTTCTAACTGGCTAGTAAGCATTAGACTATATGCGTTAATGACGACAACTCGCGAGCAAATTAAAAGTGCAGTTATGCTTGTATTAGAACTTGACTGTATACGATTGAAATCGGACAATGCAGCTTTAATTCAACATATTCATTATCTGAAAGTATACTAAGGCTAGATTTAATTAATTCCAACACCTATTTTATGTTGCATTTATCAAAAAAATTCAAAAATTCAAAATTTAGGATTTTCACCAAAAAATTAGGGCTTTTTAGGATTTTGAAGCTTTAAAAAGGAATATTAGGGCTGCTGTCCAAAAAAAAAAGGAAAATAAGGACCCGCTTGCAAGCCTGGGTTTGGAGTCTGTATCTGGATTAAAAATCCCATACCTCAACTGGGATCTAAACCCAGTACTTACCATCCTGTAGACCGATGGCCTAACCACGACGTCGCTTGTAGTGTCAAATGATGTCATAGACAAAACAACACAAAATATTTTCTTCTATTTATTTCCTTGAATAATAAAGTTCTTTAATAATAAATAGTGAAATACACATATACACACAATACATTTATTCTAGATAAAAGTACTTTTAAAAACAATATCGAGAAAACGTCAAGTTGTATTAACTACATGTTGATACAGATTAGGCTAGTTTTTCCATTAATATCATGTTGTGCACTTTTCTGTGTAGGCAATAGACGTGCTAAAAAATATGTTGACAGTTTTTCCAGTGCAGTGATGTCTGCCAGAGGGTAAATCTGGTATGGTGCTGTATCAACATTTTTTGTAGATTTTTATTTTTTTAATTTAAAGTTTTCAAAAAATTAATGACTCTTTATCATTACTGTATGATTTTCTTAACACTAACCAAACTCAACCCATTTTCTTTCTGAGGGAGGACACCCAACACCCCATACCCAATGTTGCATTCAATTTCATAGCGCCATACCCAAAACCTTCTTTCTGGCAGAAACACTGGTGAAGTATATACTTTTAACTTAAAAGTACACTTCAATGACGTCAAAATTTTGTAATGTAATCCGCTTACAAGAAAACGTAGACATGTGAAAGTGCAGTTCCATACACAGAATCATGTTAAAGAGACATTTCCAAATTTGCTGCATTGTAAGATGTTTCTGACTAATAAAATATTTCTACGATTATACTTACATATTAAATATATTTTCTTGTTTAGAAGATCAGTGTCTGTATATTCAACATGTATTTGTTAGAATAGAAGCCAAAACTTGATTTTGTCTTCAAATTATTTTGTATGTACGAAAAAATATACTTTAGGAAATAAAATGAAATTTAACCTAGTACAAATATTAGAACGATCAGAAACATGTTTAATAATCAGCCACTAATATTTTATGCAGAAAAATAGATTTGATATATAATTAGAATCATTAAAAGGTCTCTGTTAGTTGATAACATCTCAAAACTTGCAGCAGACTTGGGAATGTCCCTTTAATGAAACGCGGACCTTGGAGAAACAGGTAGGAAAACCAACCAGACTTCCATGCTAACACATTTTGTACAAACATACACACAACATTCCTGAGTATTAAATCGAGTCAACATAACTGTTGAAATATTGCACAAAATAAATGTATAAAGATACAAAGAAAACAAAAATAAAGCATTGTGAGTACATCATTAACATGAATGAAACTACAATCATTAAGAAAAGCTCTTAAAAGAACCAAAAGACAAGTTGCATAATCACAGAACAATAAACCACTGAATTTACAGAAAATGAGATTTGCTACATTTTCCATACAAGACTGTACATTTTAAAACTTAATATAAGCAAAGAAAGAACTGTTTTATTTAACTACGCACTCAACATATTTTATTTACGGGAATCGGACATATGGTAAAGGACCACACAGAGGAAACCCGCTGTCACCACTTCATGAGCTACTCTTTCTGATTGGCAGCAAGGGATCTTTTATTTGCACTTCCCACAGACAGGATAGCACAAACCATGGTTGAACCAGTTATAGATCACTGGTCCGTGCAAGTGGCTTACACCTACCCATTGAGCCTTGCAGAGCACTCACTCAGGGTTTGGAGTCGGTATCTGGATTAAAAATCCCACACCTCGACTGGGATCCGAACCCAGTACCTACCAGCCTGTAGGATGGGATGAGATATCAGTCATGTTATGCTACATTCAAATAGTTCATGCTGTAATGATTAAAGGGACATTCTCACGGTGGGACTGAATAAAAAATGTATAATAAGAATGCCACTTTATGGTATATTATATACTTAAAGGGACATTCCTGAGTTTGCTACAGTGTAAGATGTTTCCAACTAATAAAATATTTCTACGATTCAACTTACATATTAAATATATTTTCTGGTTTAGAATATCATTGTCTGTACATTAAATGTATTTCTGGTTGTCTTAATATTTGTAAGAAACCCAAAATGGATTTGGTTTCATAATAATTTTGTATGTACAGACATATTTTTTTTTTCAGGAAATAAAATGAAATTTAACCTAGTACAAATATTAGAATGTCCAGAAACACATTTAATATACAGTCACTAATACTTTATGCAGAATAATACATTAATATGTAATTACAATTGTTAAAAAATCTGTTAACACCTTAAAAATTGCAGCAAACTCAGGAATGTCCCTTTAAGCATTGGTCAATGGTCATGATGAAATTGGTCAATGGTCATGATGAAATTGGCCAACTCGATGGTTGCATTGTTATTTTCACAAAATCCCAACATAGGATGGATGTGCTCAGATTAACAACTTAAAAGGTCCTAAGTCTAACCGGTATACAACAAATATAGAGTTGTAAGAGCACTCAGACTAGCAAATGGATAGCCATAGAAGTGACAGCAAAATGTTTGCCACCTTGGTGCTGACAGTTGGTAATCTGAGCCAAGCATACAACTACAAAACTGGTTGGTACGAAAAGGAATCATTGCTTAAATTTGTTAGATATACCTGCAATGAGGAAAATAATAATAATAAATGTTTCATGTTAGCACATCACAATTTGTGACCAAAATAAAATTGAATTGAAAACTAAACAACACTTAAAACATTATTAAGTTAAAAAAATTAATACTACCGGGTAATAATAAGTTGAAAGGAAAAGTACATACCAGACATACCCGCGCCCTCAACATACCAGTTGTGGTGCATTGCCTGGCAGAAAAAGAAATAATCCAATGAGCCCTCTGATGGGGTTTGATCCTAAAATGACCGTGCATCAAGGAGTGTTTTCCACTCGGCTACATTCCGCCCCAGTTATTATTATGCAGGAAGACATTGAAAACATCAAAGAATGCTAACTCTCACCTAAAATATGGGCTTGATTGTCATTCGCTTGTTTGCTACAAAGTCACTTGTTGACAACTGTTGTAGAATTGCCAACAAAATATACATTTAGTAGAAGTGCATGTTTGTGTAAAGCTTTTTTTTTGTATATTGGAGTATTACTGATGGCATTTTTGTGACATCGGTAAAACTTGTCAACGATGGCAAAATATACGCAATGGCAAAAGTTATTGAGACATGGATTGTTTGGAGTAATAAATTTGTGAATGGATTTATGGATGTAAAGCAGAGAAAATGTGCATGAAACAACTCAAAGAAATTCAACCAACCAGTGGCTCTGATTGCATGCTTTGTGGAAGAAACATGGAATAATCGGGAGAAATGCCGTCCAGTGTTCATCATAAAGGCCAGACATTCAGTCTCAAATCATTGCCACTCGGTGCAGCCTTCAGAATTCCAGAAGTCAGAAAAACACCATTAGTGAACTGTTTGATGCAATTTCGTCATGCCACGCCTCAGTGAAGATGACGAGTCATAGGGATGCTTGAATCTTGTATCTCACAGCGTGACATCGGATGTCAATTCAACATCCACAGAACACCATATGGCACTTATGGCAATGATATCAACAAACAATAACCAGGTCAGGGACCGTCCCCGTAGTAGTTGACAACCCGTGACAATTCCTCGCCAAGACGCATGCATCCAAACCACTCATCTGCAAAACAGGTTCCAGCCAGCAACCCGCACAGTCCGTACTATCCCTTTCTCCAGCATTTAGTGGCTTCAATGAGATGAAGGTGCCAGGCTTGTAGGTGGACACACTACCGACTGTGTGAACTTCGGTCTCAACCCCCTCTAAGGATGTGTCTCATTTGTGTATGGCAGGTGCACCCCTTTTCATGGACTATCAGTCATTTCCATACCTTCGAACATTTCTCTTTCCATGTTATAACGTTTCATACACAACAGTAAAAACCTATCATCAATTATCTGTCTTTTGTGCATCAGAATAACTTTTGCCTTTTAGTATATAGACCTGGTGTACATAATTTTTAACATTTTCACATTTGACATATGCTTACACAGGGTATGCACTTGGAATATTTTTTGACTGGATAATCGGGCAACACTTTGACTCGCCCGTACAACTTTTGAATGGCCCGTGACCGAAATTCATTTTAAAAAAGAACTTACTTAATTGCACTTTAAAAACATGTTGTCATATTATATAAACAATAGTAACAACACAAAAGAAGGAAACATGTTTTAGTTTTATTACAAACTGTTCTAATTAAATTCTAATTATTATGTTGTCATGGGACCCACATAATCAAACATCCGGAATGTTTTACCAAGGTTCGGTCTTGGGAATAAATAAGGTGCTTTTATGATCATATATATGACAAGGAATTATAAGAATTACCAAGCTGAATCTGTACAAACAATAATCACATCCACTAAAGAAATCAACATACAACACAAGTTAAAGGCACAATTATCATTCTTTAATAGGAGCAGGTCAACTTGCCCCAAAACCAACCCCCCCCCCCCCCCCCCAACACGATCAACTCGACCCATACTGTTTAGTCAACTCGTATCTTTAACATTTTAAAAATTAAAATACAAACATTTTAAGCTAATGTACATTAAATATTGTTGAATATGAATATACCTGTTGGCAGTCCAAAAGCCTTGCCTGATCATTTCGTTAAGGAAATAAGGGAAAAACTCACAAACGTTGTTAAATTAGGCTTGACAGTTATTGTAATAGAATATAATTTATCCGATATTAAGATCTCTCCAATATAAAGGCATTTAATAAGCAGTGTTAATAGCGGAGTTTCACTGTAATATTAATAAATAAAATTACACCAAAGTTGTAGACGTCGATTTTTTATTTTGTCTCAATTACTTACGGACAGTAAAGTTTGGGGCGAGTTAATTGTTCAAA
>JAECMU010108566.1:0-10993 GCA_016106625.1 Dracogyra subfuscus
AAAAGATCCCTTGCTGTTAATCGACATAAGAGTAGTCCATGAAGTGGCGACAGCGGGTTTCGTCTCAAAATCTGTGTGGTCCTTAACCATATGTCTGACACCATATAACTGTAAATAAAATTGGTTGAGTTCGTTGTTAAATAAAACATTTCTTTCAATTTAAACTACAGTAATGTGTATAGCAATGAGTCATTTAAAGTAATGTACATATCAAATTAAGCTACAGTAATGTGTACAACATTCATTTAAAGTAATGTATTAATTTGAACTACAGTAATATGTATAACATTGAGTCATTAAATAAAGTAATGTATCTTTTTACAATGTTGTAACGAATACAGCATTGAGTCCTTTAATGTAATATATCCTTTAATGCTATAAAATGTGTACAACATTGACTCCTTTAAAGTAATGTATCCTTTCACAGTATAGTACTATGTCCCTTATAGTAATGTGTACTTTATAATAATAATTTCCTTTGCATTATAATTATAATGCCTTTTTACATCAATCTGACCTTTCTCTTACAAATATAGTAATAAGCTAGAAAGTATATGTACCATTAGTTTCATCAGGTATTGGATACTGAATTGATCACTAATGACAACTAATGGACATGATGCTTGGATGACAGTCAGTAATGCCATGTGGCCATATTATATACACATGTATATCATATAGCCGTCACTGCCAGTGTGTAAGATAAAAAATGTACATCTTTGATGGTCCCTCTACAGATTTGATACAATATATATTAAACATGAAGCAAAACATACAAGTTTTATGTTGGGGTAAATACATGTATAACAGTAATTGTATTTTTATTGAGGGGTACTATGTTCAAAAATTATTTTTGAAAGGGACAAATATATAAAACAAGAATAAAATTATGAATTTTGTTTGTCGTACTGCAAACAAGTTTGCCTGTTTAGCGTGAGCACATTGAATGTTAGAAATAATTATAGAATATTAAATAAGCTTCCATTCTTTATCATGTTTATGTTCCAATTCAAATAATTTTCAATTGCCACGAGCTTTAGAGTCAGTAAAAATTATTTCACGAGAAACATTGACATGATACAAAATGGTAGCTTGTTTAATATCATATTTATTATGCATAATTGATTTTCATTTAATAACTGAACTTGTTTGACGTTTTGCTGAGGTAAAGTTGTAGTGTGCCAGTCTTATGACATCATAGTATGACTTCGAGATGCTATGTCCCACATTACGTGGGATGTAACACTTTGATATGAGCTGAGGTATTTTTAACCATATGGATAACATAGAGGATTTGAATTTTTTTTGTGTAAACTGTAGGGTGTATACTACCAAATCAAATCCCATAGATGACAATAGCGACATATGTGGTTAAAACTCCTACCTGCAGCGTATCAATCAACATAAATGCCACATATATATAAATACTACCACCCCTCACCGTTAAAGTAAATCAGAAAAACATTAGTGTCAAGCTACTCATTTCTGAGATGATGGGTAGCATCTATGACTACCCTAGTTCCGCACAAAATTTGCATACTTTTTTTTACATACATGTTTCAAACACAAGGCTATTTGACACGTGGTATACAATTGCATACCCGGTACATATTTTGCCCAGGTTTTTTTTTACAACCAACACACTCACATTTATCACTAATAACAGGACACCTCAAATTTTTACCCAGCCGGAAGTTATTTTGTTTGGTACAAAATAATTGCAGAGAAGTGACAGGATATGGGATTTATCCTGTTCAGAACAAATTCTTCCTGCCACAGGATTTGTGTCATAATGTATTATTTATAGCAGCATCAACAGTGTTTTGAGATTAGCTTCTAGCTAAATAAAGAAACTACAGGATTTAAGTTGAAGTTTGGTAATTAAAGTTAAACTTTCATCTGGAATTAAATTCCCTTAGTGTACAAAAGTTTATTTTAGTAATGTCAATCCTTTCCTTTTTCACAACTATGAATAGAATTGAGAAAATCAGTCAAAACCCAGAGATTATGGTTTCCAACTGATTTATGAGATATAGACAGGGTATGCCACATTACGTATTATATACCTTTTGAATAATAATATACCAGTAATAATGTGCATCCCTACAAAATATATATTAAAAAAAAAATAGAGTCTGAGACGATAATGTCATGGCAACGCCATACAAATTGTATGTGTGTGACGTCATTAGAGATTGAGTCTGCACTCTAAAAGTTTTATAAGCACGGGTCCTGGTCACAAATAGCTAAACATGTACCATCCCACCATGGGACCCGGGATTGGCGAAGTCAGCCCCCGGACCCATGGTGGGCGTGCCTGAACCTTAGGGACATGTCACTTTATAGCATGTCATTAGATTACAATTGTATTACAATTACAACTGAAAAAGAAGATAACAAATAAGATGTTCATATATTGTTTAGACTAGTGGTTAACATTTTATTTGTGAAATTACAACTGTATTGTTAAAAACAGTGTATAAACGTTTGTTTGTTTTGTTTTGGGGTTTTTTAAACTAAAATAATACTGACAATACCAAAACACAGAAGAAGAAGAATCTCTTTATTGTTATAATCTCAAGCTTAGTACAACATGTTTTTAGTAAACTTTTTAATTATAGCTGTAATTCTAGACAGTCCTTGCTCAAGGTTCAATTATGTTTCAATATATCACATTGGGTCTTTTGAATGGAGTAATATCAATATTGGAATAATGTCATTTTGCATATTACTATAACATAACAAACTAGTGTATAATGTTTGTGGTTTTAGAATGTTGGACAACTTTCAGTCTAAAACTGCTGTTACTATCTTTTGGTTTGAATTCTGTGAATGCCGCCAACTCTTTAAACAGAAATTTTTACTGCTATTTTTAGTTGTTCACTAGTATGTTTTCTTACACATCAATAAATGTAGTCCTGTGACCTAATTAACTTTGCAGAGTTATCAAGCTGTAAATATATTTTATCTGGGAAATATTACACAATGTTATTTTATTGGATATTCTGCCTATTATATTTTGGATAAGTAGTTTTATTTTCTGAAATTGAATCACAATCTGTGATATGAAAACAAAAAAGGGAACCACTTGATATATTCAGATCTTTTTTTGTTCTTCTTAATTTCAGTCGTTTTCCTGTATAAGATGGTTTTATCCCTTTTTCATTTCATCAAAGGGACATTATTTTTCTCTATTTTATTAACAATATTGCTTGACGTTTTACATAATTCACATTAGCAAAAGATATATTTAGTTTGATTATTAGTATGAATGAGCATCTAATTACATTGTTTGCAAAGAACCATAATTTTTATTTATTATTCCACTGTGTATAATTTATTAACCTCCTTTTTATGATTTCTGAACTTCTCAATTTAAGTTTTTGTGTTTCTTGGGATTTTATTCTCATAGGTAAATAAATGTGTGTGGGTATTCATACATAATGAAGCTATTCTGTGGAGTTATATTAAAATTATTATTATCAATGAAGAAGACTAAATCTAGAACCACCCACTAACAATACTGATTGTAATGCTACCAGCATCATAAATATAAAAAACCCAGAGAGATAACAAATTGCAATGTTTATTCCGGTCAGTATATGTTGTAGGTGTTTATGGATTTTTCTGTCTACTTATAATAATGGTTTTAAAATAACTCCATGGAACAAGCTCATTATGTCGAAACCACTAGCCATCAGACTAATTTCTCTCTCTTTTTCAGGATGTCCGTTTGTCGGTTACCATCACTGGCGAGAGAACCAAGAGTTGAGAGATCCGCTGAGTCATTTGTCAGGGGAGGCTGCCTTTAATAATGGTGGACAGAAAACCACTTGCTGTGATAGCCGTGCATGGGAAGATTTGTTGATGACATTAGACTCCGAAACACTATCACTGTAGGGGACAGAAATACCGGCTAATGACAGTATCTGGAATCGTAGGATTTCTTGCTTCACTTACCAAACAGTGAAGTGACATATTGTTGCCATGTTCAAATATTTTAAAAGTTCCCCCAACCCCATCACTGCCAAAATGTGTGTAAAACATTTATTTTCTTAATGCTCCAAGGTTATTACTTATTTCTTTTAGAGTCAGTGACATTAATATATATCTGATTCACTTTCAGAAAATGTTAAATATTTAGTTGCTTTAATAAGAAGAGGTGGTTTGTCGTGACGGTAATATGTGCGACAGTTATTATACAGCGTGATACACGACCATGGTTTTAGTGCAAAGTGCATGAATAACAAATTGCTTTTCCTGCTAATACTGTGTCTGCTGAAGCAATTATCAAGTGTTGTTTGAGATGTACATTCGGCTAATGTGTACCTTGTGGTGCTGATTGCAATGACTTTTCCTGTGGTGCTGGTCACATGAAGGTTGTTGAGCTGAGAGCAAGTTATTGACACCATCAATCAGAACACTTTTAACATGGGCCGTGAAACTGCATGTATGCATATCATACCAGCAAAGCATTGCATTTGAAATTTTTCATAAAATAGATTTAAAATGCTTGTTTATTGATGTTTTCTTCATATAAATGTTATTCTGTGGAGAAAAAAACCCACTAGGATTAGTTCAAACATGTGATGCTCGTAGCTTGAAACTAATAACCAGAGGGCATGCTGATAACTTACATTTCTAGAAAACATTAGGTAAAAAGTTATCATGTTTCAAGACAGTAATGTGTTTAGTACAAGATGATGGAATTACATGGATTTATTTCAACGGATATTTAAATAGCATTCTTTCATGACATGATGATTCTTGAAGTCAACGTCCACATGTTTTTGTTCAAATGTTGTTAACCTGATATAGATGTAAACTTTCTTGGATAATCATCAAGCAACGAAAGCCAGATATAATTAACCATTGGAAAAGATAATTAACTTTAGAAAAAAGATATCCACTTTGGCAACTCTATATTCCAAATTTAATTCTTGCAAGGACACAAAAAATTTGATTTGTATGCTACCTCTCTAGTACTGGAAGTACTATAATTGTACATTTGTTGGACAAGCGATGACAGTCTGGCCTAATTAACAACAGGAAAAACACTTCGACATTAGGATCTCTTGATCTGAGGTTTGATTATTACAAAGGTGCTGATCTACATGTCAGAAACACAAACCAAGATGTCTTCTGAAGATGACAACATCAACAACCACAGTGTCCTGTACACATTTGACGAATCCGAAATGGAGGGAGGCGATGTTCTTGAGAACGCCGAGTTTCGCTACTACCTTTCTGGTATCGGTGGTACGATTGTGTGTTCGCTGGGGATTGTCGGCAACATCTTCTGCGTGATTGTGCTGACTACAAAGAAGATGAGGTCATCGACATACATGTACCTTGCAGCGCTGGCCGTCTGCGACATGCTGGTGCTGATCACCACACTGATGCTGTTTGTGAAGGACACCAAGCCACCCTTGAGTGACTCCAGCCTCGACCTGTATTATGCATTCATCTACCCATTCATCCACCCGATAACCGTGACCTTTCAGGTGACCTCCATTTGGCTGACCCTCGCGTTCACGGTTGACCGCTACATCATGATCTGCCATCCGTTCAAAGCCGAACGAATGTGCAGCAGAAGTCGTGCTAAGAAGGTGATAGTTGCCATGTTTCTTGCTGGTATTGGCTTCAATGTTCCTAGATTCTTTGAGTACTACACAGCAAGAATTCGCATTGAGGCGGGAAATACCACACAAATCCTATACTACATTGATTTTACCACATTTGGAAAAAATGAATATTTTCGTGAAATTGTGCATTCGTGGTTGTATTTGATATGTGTCTGTGGTCTACCTTTCCTGGCATTGACAATCCTCAATGGATTTCTCATCCGGGCAGTACATTTATCAAGGCAGAAAGGCCGAGAGATTAATGCAAAAGAAAAGCGACGTAACGACACAACTATTATGCTGATAGGTGTGGTGATAATATTCCTTATCTGTCAGGGTCCAGCCCTTGTTGCTAGGATGATGTATGCATTTACGGCATTCAGAGATCTGTCTCGGAGCTACCACACGTTTAACGAAGTGGTCTTGTTTCTCGTCACGCTTAATTCTGCAATCAATATTGTGCCATACTACTTTTTTGGAAAGAAATTCCGTGCCGAGTTCTGGCGCTTGTTCTGTGTGTGTATTTTTGATGCAGAGCAGTTGAACAGAATCAGCCGTCGACTGAGCCTGTCTGTCGACCACAAGAAAGACAACCACGTGGATCAGATAGAGCTGAATGGAATCCACAGCAAGCTGGCTAAGTTCGTAGGTGTGCAGCACAATGTGGCTAGCCCTTTAATGGGAGACTCAGATCAGTCAGCTTCTGAAGTGTCGGACTACACAGCCAACGGGAATCTCCAACCACCACAGTTTTACGCCAACCCCGCTCAACAAACTATTAGTACCAGTGGGTCCTCGGGATATCCTGTAACTCGCCTGAACAACTCTTCTTGATTACTCTGTGTTCATTTGTGTTTAATGTTGTACAGTATAGCATCGTGCAGACTTAACTCGCAGGCATTCTTTACAATGAGACAGGTGCTTATAAAACATTCAGAGTCTATACTCCAGACTCTTAATAAGAGTCTGAGACTTTAATGTCTTGGCAATGCCATACAAATTGTATGCATGTAATGTTATTGAGGATTGAGTCTGGACCCTAAAAGTTTTAGAAGCATGGGTCCAGTGAGGATAGAGGCCAGAGATTTAGGTATAATTTTAACTGTAATGTTCCTACTGTTTGTAATTATAACAACAGTTTTTCAGTCAAATATTTACATAAATCTGTGATTAAAAAGCAATTACTATACAGTAAGTTTGAAATGTACAGAAATCATTTGTTGTCATGTTTACCATGATCCATATTCTGTAATTATGTGACTTTGTACATGAAATGGGTAACAAACATGTGTAAAAGTATAAAGTTACAATATTTTGTAAATTTGGCCCCATGCAGGTCCTTTAATTTAGATGATTTAAGGTTTTAGTAAAGTTTCACCCATGCAAACAGTATACAATTAAAGTCCGTACACTTTAAATCTTGAGTGAATTTCACTACAACCCACCTCCCATATTCAGTTCAGGAATTATAAGGAATTGCCACAAAAGTTTCATTCTGAGTTTTTAAATAATTAATGATATAAAGACATTAGTTGGTATCAAGTACTGAAATAAATTAAAAAGTATAGAAATAAAACACATGGTAATTTTCTGATTTGATGTAAAGCAAAACCAGTAAACTTCAAGTAGCAGCAGGGCTGTCTCTGGCACTTGCCAAATTGGTCAGTTGCGAATTTTGAAAGCAGCTAGCAAATTTAATTTTAATTTGGCAAAATAATTGCATGTGATAATTCAAATGGTTTTGAAAATAATTGTTGATTTCTGCAGTTATTTAAGTTTAATAAACAGTTTGGCCAAATGTTTTACATACCCAGAGCTAGACAGCTTTAAAATAATTAGTAATTGACTTTTTTTTTTTTTTAATACAATATTTTCTGAATATTTACTTGTAGTCACAAACATTATAATGGGACAGACCCTCATCTAGACCCTCGTTTCAACCCATAAAAATTTACACTAAGTTTGGTTAATTTACAAACCTGTAACAAATTTGGATACAACCAAGTGAAATATGTTATAGTGTTTAAAAACTAGGGTATGTCCCTTTAAAAGGTTATTTATCAATATTTTATATAGGTACAGTTCATCCAGATCAAGCATTGATTAAATTTCAAGGAATTATCTGTTGAATATTAGTGAACTTGGTAATTTCTATTGTTTAAGTTTCCATATTCTACTACACTACCTGGGCAGCATATTATACTATTTTCTGTCACAAACTACATGTATGCTTAATATTTAACCAGCATATTTACAGTATCAAACATGTTGCACAAACTTGATTTTAAAAAAGTTATTTCTAAAACAATTTTGCATGTGATATATTTGGCTTGGTTTCCACATAATAATTGAATAAACATAATAGACATAATACAGTGTATAGTTTCTCCTGGCTGCCTGTTGACAAGTCTGAGATGTCATAATTGCTGGTAAAGGTACATAGTCCCATAAAAACATAGTTCATTGTTTCTGGTTAAAACTCTATATTTCATACTTGGAATTTTCATACCTGGCTCATTATTAGCAGTTGTAATATCTATTGAAGCTCAAGACATGGCCTTGTGTGATTATTTGGCTTGCAACAGAGCATTAAAGATACTTGGTTTTTCTAAGCACTGGTACTTTTTAGAAATTCATCACAACATATTGTCAGGGTGCATGACAATGCAGAATACTTAAAATGATTGTGAACTTAAATATTCAGTGATCTCCAAACAAGTTTTGAATATTTTATGGAATGCTGGATGTTTATAAACTCAGCAACAAATTCCACCTCATAATATAAGGCCACTATAATATAAATTTTTACATTTTCATCCCTGCCCACCTTGAAAATAAAGGCCTGCCCCTATTTCTGAATTAGCAAAATATATATTTTTGCTCAATATGCAATATTTCCATTCTTAATATGTAAAATTAAAAACAAAATTTTACAGACAATTGTGCCCCCATTTTGTGTTTATATATGACCATGTACCTTTAAAATAGAGATGTTTTTATCACTTTAAATGGTATATGAACACTCATTAGAGTGGCAGATGATCTGCTTCATCTTGCAAATGTTGTATAATGTTTAAAAATTAATAAATTCTTTAAATCAATACTCTTGTTATTTTTGGTTTTATAGTATTTTTTCTCCAAGATAATATTTATTATTCCATCCATTTATTTATCTGAATCTTTGTCCAACTATATAAACTGGCTAAGCACTAATGTTTGGCATGATAATAGTAATTTTGATTTAGCATTAGACCTCAATGTGAAAATAAATTCAAGGGGAGTGATTAATTGTTCCTGTAACATTGATTATATACATGTAGGGAACCATTGACGCCATATAAATTCACAAGCTAAGTTGAGCTAACAATTACTCTCCTTGTACAGATCTCAGGGGAGAGATGGTGAGTAGGAGTGATAGCTCTCCTTAAATGGTGAGGTCTGTAACATCTTGTCTCTAGCACATCCGAATATCCAACTTGACTGGGACCGTTTGAATGTTGAAACCTCAAGGGTTAAGCTTGTGATTATAACTTCAAACATAAGCTTTCAATGACCAAATTGTTTATTAAACTTTAAAAATTGCAGAAATCAACAATTATTTTCTTAAATATTTGCATTATTACATGAAAATATTTTGCCAAATTAAAATTAAATTTGCTAATTTAACTGCTTTCAAAATTTGCAGTTTGCCAATTTGGTGAGTGCCAGAGGTAGCCCTGCTGATAATTAAAGTTTACCAGTAAATTGGTCCTATTTCATATGACTATGCCGGATTAATAAACATTCATTCATTCATTCATTCATTCATTCATTCATTCATTCATTCATTTATTTATTCCATTTGTTGAATGTCCAATGCTTAGATGTAATCTTCAGTTGAAAAGGTGGAATGCAATTAACAGTTAATTTTGTAAAGAAGAAATATATATATTTGTGTTAATTTCAATGTGGTTAATTTGTTCCATGTTTTAGTACTCTTTTAGTATGAGGTCTTTAGATTAGTGCCCCGTCAGCTAACCACTGGGGTTTTTTCTCGACATAATCATATGTCCAGCGCCGATATAACCGTACTTCTAATGTGTTGAGTGCGTCGTTAAACAATTTTTTTTTTTTAATTTTAATTTTTTTTTTAGAGTAATGATGTTCTTTATTAGAATTTCTAGAAAATATATTTAATTACATGGCTTGATGCATGTGTAAGTCATTTCATCATATTTTATTACCATTTTTCTTTTTGTTCTGATCTATTTTCTAAATACTAATATAAGATTATTTTCTGTCAATATTTCAAAAAAATTCATAGCCATTTTTCATTTTTGTTCTGTTCTATTCTTTAATTACTAATAAAATATTAATTTTTGCATCATCCAAATATATACTGTATTGAAACTATACTAATATTCAAAATACATGATTAAAAATTATCGTAAACAAATTAATGAAGCCACTTTGTCATAGTCAATTATTGCCTTGTATCAGTGCAGAGGTTAACTGCAGGGCAAAACCCAGTTCATTGTAGAATAATGTTTATTACCTATATTGCCAGAGAGACATGAAGCAATATTTTGCTGGATCGTTCCCCAGAGAAAAATAAACGTACTTGCTGGCATATTAAGTTGTTAAGTGTTGTAACGTCACTGGGAAGACTTACATTTTAGTACCATTTGACAGACTTTGAAAGGAGAATCACAGTGGGTAATAATAGCTCTCACTACTTAGCAATTCTCTTTGGTCAGCCTCTTGTGAATTGATATTGTCCTTATCTCACCATAGTCTCGCAAAGGACATCGGCTCACTTGTGTAAGATGAACATTAAATTGCCTCATGGGTTATTTGACTCTGAGACATGATCTCACCATGTTTTATGGTCTTGTCTTTCAGATTTCGTTTAGTTGGGATGGGGATTATTTGCCGATTTAAGGATGTGTGGGGATGTTATTGTAATAACTGGAATGACTTAAAATACAAAAATGTTGGAGAGGGGTTACGGAGTCAGAGGTGGTGGATATTTGGTAGATTGCAAGGCAAACAAACACAACAACTAGGGTGTAAACTGGATACCAAAAATTAATAGCAGTGTGGTGAATTTTATCCAAAAAAAATATGTAGCCAAATTTAAGTAACAATGAGGTAAATAGAATTGTTAAAAAATAGATATACACCTACAAATGACACATGGGTTTTGAAGTAGTGCTTTGGTGAATTGGTAATGATATATGGTATCTTCACCAAATTCAACTGTAAATCGCATTTGGCAATTTGGCAAATGACAAAATAAATCCAGAACAACTGCTTATGACAAGTTTCATTTAATGACAACAGATATTTAGATAAAGAATTAGGGATTTTTTGCTTGTTTGTTTGAAGTT
>JAECMU010108583.1:4252-14805 GCA_016106625.1 Dracogyra subfuscus
GTGTGTGTGTGTGTGTGTGTGTGTGTGTGTGTGTGTGTGTGTGTGTGTGTGTGTGTGTATGTGTGTGTGTGTGTGTGTGCGTTTTAAGCAAACATTCCTTTTATTCATTCCTAGTTTGAGAATACTATTTATACTATAAATTAAACTTCTTATACTTACTGCAAACCTCACTGTAGTATATCTTCTACTGGTTATGATTTATATTCATTCCATAAACACTGCTTTCCAAGAATAGCTATTACAATACTGTAGTATATCTTCTACTAGTTATGATTTCTATTCATTCCATAAACACTGCTTTCCAAGAATAACTATTATAATACTGTAGTATATCTTCTACTGGTTATGATTTATATTCATTCCATAAACACTGCTTTCCAAGAATAACTATTACAATACTGTAGTATATCTTCTACTAGTTATGATTTCTATTCATTCCATAAACACTGCTTTCCAAGACTAATTACTATAATTCTGTAGAAGCCTCATGCGCATTTACGTACACTTTCGGGGAATCCCCCACGACTCCGCTTTGGTTTGGTCACGCACTTTGGGAATGTCAGCTGATATTCACTTGAAGAGGTTATAAACAGTTTCCACCGAATAGAGCTGAAATATTAAATAGTGTTATAATCACTGTGACACACACGTCAAACGTCTATAGAGTATACCTGTTTGCTTATCCAAACGTTTGTTTGAAAAAATGTCGTCTCCGCTCGTCGATATATTTTATCGATCGACTTTTCTGAATGTTTCTCTGTTCATGTTTAACCCAGATACCATGTCAGTTCTTGTTATGTATCGATTTGCACATGTTTCTATACACGTATGTATGTAGGTTGGACTATACCAATTCAAATTCCATAGGCGACCAAGTTAACGTTTGTGGTTAAAAACACTATATCAACCAAACTATGACCCATACATATCAGTACTACAAAATCAATGTGCTCTAGTGGTGTCGTTAAATAAAACAAACTTTACACTCGCCTGAGGTGCTTCCGTTGCAGGATCGAACCGCCTCGGTGGATCCATTCAACTGATTTTGTTTCTCTCTCATTCCAACCAGTGCACCATAATTGGTCAAAGTCAGTGGTATGTGCTTTCCTGTCTGTGGGAAATGGCATATAAAAGATCCATTAATGCATATGGGAAAATGTAGCGGGTTTCCTGTGATGTGCGTGTCAGAATGTTTGACATGCGACAGCCGATGATTAATGTTGTGTTGTTAAAAAAACAACTTTAAAAAATATATATACATATTTTGTTATGGATGAATCGTCACTATATAGGTTTTCTCCACTGTGTTTGTGAACATTATTGTTGATAAAAAGTTACGCTGACCCTTCTTCGTTTAAGAAACAAAAAGGAGAAAAGAAAAACAATAAAAAAATTTTTTTTTATCGACGCACTCAAAACATTTTATTTACAATTATATGGTGTCAGACATATGGTTATGGACTACACAGCTATTGAGAGAGGAAACCTGCTGTCGCCACTCTTAAAGTTACACTTCTCGATTAGCAGCAAGGATCTTTTATATGCACCGTTCCACAGACAGTATAGTACATACCACGGTCTTTGGTATACGAGTCGTGGTGCACTGTCTGGAACGAGAAATAGCCCGATGGGAATCGATCCCACACCGACCGCACTAACTACGTTCCGCCCCTTGTGTAAGAATGAAGCAAACTGTTTTGATAAGACCACGCTTAAGCAGTGGGAGACACTGACCGGTAGAGGAACGAGATATGGTGGGTTTTTTAATTTACTTTTATTTTATTTATTGTTTTAGTTAAGAAAAAAGGAAAGAAATGTTTTATTTAACGACGCACTCAACACATTTTATTTACAGTTATATGGCGTCAGACATATGGTTAAGGACCACACATATTTTGAGAGGAAACCCGCTGCCGCCACTTCATGGGTTACTCTTATGTTCAAGTGGTTTACACCTACCTATTGAGCCTTGCGGAGCACTCACTCAGGGTTTGGAGTCGGTATCTGGATTAAAAATCCCATGCCTCGACTGGGATCCGAAACATAGCATAGCCCAGTGGTACAGTGCCCGCCTGATGCGCGATCGGTCTAGGATCGATCCCCGTCAGCTGACCACTGGGTTTTTCTCTGGGTTTGTCCGACGCCGATATAACCGTAATTCTCATGTATTGAGTGCGTCGTTAAACAAACCAATAACAAAACAAAAAACTATCAGCCTATAGACCGCTGGCTAACCACGACGCCACCGAGGCCGGTTATTTTTTTTATTTAACGACACCACTAGAGCACACTGAGTTATTCATCATCGGCTATTGGATGTAAAACATTTAGTAATTGTTTAACGTATAGTCTTAGAGAGGAAACCCGCTATGTTTTCCCATTAGTAGCACAATATATTTTATATGCACCATCCCACAGACAGGATAGCACATACAGCGGCCTTTGGTATGTCAGTCGTGGTGCACTGGCTGGAACGAGAAATAGCCCAATGGGTCCATCGATCGCAGAGAGAGAGAGACAGCGCATCAGGCGAGCGATTTACCATTGGGTTCTGTCCTTATGAACTACAGAATGTCCCCCCTTCCCGCTTTTTTATGGATGTCATAAACAATGTCAGGCGATACCCTAACACCCCCACCCCACCCCCACCTTCACAAACCCCTGGATCCGAGTCTGAGGCTATTAGGTTAGTGGAACAGTGTGCGCTGTGTAATACAGACAACTAACTTATCAGCGATTTCTCACACCACTGATTTATGATATTGCTGATAAGAAAACACTCCAAGCGTCATCGAACCTATTCAGGTAAGCAGGTAAACACAACAATCAATACATTTATACATCTAGATTGGACACTCACAATAACCAGTCCCGGATCTGGTACCGCTTTTTTATAATGCCTTATGCATAGGATTGGGATGGGGTTAACGTTTATTTTGTTTAGCGTCACCACTAGAGCACAATGATTTATTAATTATTGGATGTCAAATAATTGGCGATTTTGTTCACAGGAAGTCTTAGAAAAGAAACCCTCTATATTGTTCCATTAGCAGCAAGGTATATTTTAAACTCAGTTTCCCACATACAGGGCAGCACATACCACAACCTTTGAAATACCATTGGTGGCTGGGACGCGGAAACTCCAATCAGAGAATGAGTCCACTGAGGTGGTTCGATCCTATGATGCAAGTACCCCAGACGAGCGTTCTACTAACTCTGTGTGTGTGTGTGTGTGTGTGTGTGTGTGTGTGTGTGTGTGTGTGTGTGTGTGTGTGTGTGTGTGTCTTAAGCACACATTCCTTTTATTCATTCCTAGTTTGTGAAATATATTTATACTTTAAATTAAACTTCTTATACTTACTGCAAACCTCATTGTAGTATATCTTCTACTGGTTATGATTTCTATTCATTCCATAAACACTGCTTTCCAAGAATAACTATTACAATACTGTAGAGGCCTCATGCGCATTTACGTAAACTTCCGGGGAATCCCCTACGACGCCGCTTTGGTTTGGTCACGCACTTTACTTTGTAGAATGTTAGCTTCACTAAGTTTATCATACAGTTTCTACAAAAGATCGCTGAAATATAAAGTAGTTTTATAATCACTGTGACACACGTTAAATGTCTATAAATTATACCTGTATGCTTATCCAAACTTTTGTTTGAAACATGTCGCCTCCGCTCGTCGATATCCTTTATCGATCGACTTTCCTGAATGTCTCCGTGTTCATGTTTAACCCAGATAACATGTCAGTTCTTGTTGTTATGTTATCCAATGACACGTATAGGTCTCGCGCTACCAGGCGCAGTTAGCACAACCTAGAAAATACTTCACCCTGTCATTGTCTCTACCCGGGGTAGATCAGTCGATTGTGGACACTACACTCGCTTGGACCGGCGTCGGTGGCATTGTGGTTACACCATCGGTCTACAGGCTGATAGGTACTGGGTTCGGATCCCAATCGAGGCATAATATTTTTAATTTTGATACAGACTCCAAACCCTGAGTAAGTGCTCCGCAAGGCTCAGTGGGTAGGTGTAAACCATTTGCACCGAGCAGTGATCCGTAACTGTTTCAACAAAGGTCATGGTGTGTGCTATCCTGATTGTGGGAAGCGCAAATGAAGATCCCTTGCTGTCTGTCGTAAAAGAGTAGCCTATGTGGCGACAGTGGGTTTCCTTTTAAAAATAAAAAACAGTGTCAGAATGACCAAAATATGTTACGTCCAATAGCCGATGATAAGATAAAAAAAATCAATGTGCTCTAGTGGCGTCGTTAAATAAAACAAACTTTACTTTACACTCGCCTGAGGTGCTTCCGTTGCAGGATCGAACCGCCTCGGTGGATCCATTCAACTGATTGTTTTCTCTCTCATTCCAACCAGTGCACCATAATTGGTCAAAGTCAGTGGTATGTGCTTTCCATTAATGCATTAGGAACATTGTAGCGGGTTTCCTGTGATGACTATAAATGTTTGACATCAGATAGCCGATTTTTAATGTGGTGTTGTTAAAAAAACAAAAACACTTTTTAAACGTAACTAGTTTCATGGATGGATCTTCACTATATAGGTTTTGTTCATTGTCATTGTAAACATTATTGTTGATAAAAAGTTACGCCGATCCTTCCTCGTTTAAGAAAAAAAGAAAAAAGAAAGAAATGTTTTATTTAACGACGTACTCAACACATTTTATTTACGGTTATATTGCGTCAGACATATGGCTAAGGACCAAACAGATATTGAGACAGGAAACCCGCTATCACCACTTAACGCTTTACTCTTTTCGATTAGCAACAACGGATCTTTTGTATGCACCATCCCACAGACAGGGTAGTACATACCACGGCCTTTGATATACCCGTAGTGGTGTACTGGTTAGAACGAGACATAGCCCAATGGGCCCGCAAACGGGGATCGATCCCACACCGACCGCACATCGACCGTGCGCTGTACCAATGGACTACATCCCGCCCCTCGTTTAGGAATGAAGCCAACTACGCAGTGTGAGACACTGACCGGTAGTAGAACGAAATATATACACTACTAGAGCACACTGAGTTATTCGTCATCGGCTATTGGATGTTAGATGTAAAACATTTAGTAATTGTTTTACGTATAGTCTTAGAGAGAAAACCCGCTATGTTTTCCCATTATGTCATGTCATGTCATAGGGTTTAATGTGCACATTCAGAACAAGCTGTTGTAGCGCACGCCTGTTGTGGGCACAAGAGCTTGCGAAGCAAGCTCTTTCGTCCAAGACAGAAAGTTGGGTTGGGGGAATGTAGGATGGACCGCCTGCACTGTCAGATGCAAGGGAGCACCAGCAGTCCGATCAAGATCGGTAGCAGGCGTTTCCCATTAATACTAGTAGCAAAGGATTTTTTACATGGACCATCCCGCAGATGGGATAGCAGATACAGCGACCTTTGGTATGTTAGTCGTGGTGCACTGGCTGGAACGAGAATTAGCCCAATGGGTCCATCGATCGCAGAGAGACCGCGCATCAGGCGAGCGATTTACCATTGGGTTCTGTCCTGCCTTTAAGATCACCGTAAGCGTATAAGGTACTTATGCACATACGGTGATCTTAGCGCTAAATAAAGATTTAAAAAATCTTATGAATGTCAAAAACAATGTCAGGAGGTACCCAGTGGTTAGACCGACCGCGCATCATGCGGGCATTGTACCACTGGGCTATGCTGCCCGCTCTGTGTCATACAGACTAATAATATAACAGCGATGCCTCGCACGGCTGATTTATAATATTACCGGTTTGGTTTAGTCACGAAGAAAACAGTCCAAGCGTCATCGAACCTATTCAGGTAAACAGGTAAACAGAGCAATCAAGACATTTATAAATCTAAATTCACAGTAACGTCCCTTGTAGCATATCTGGGTGACGTCACATCCGGGAATACCTCACCCGCCTGATACGCCAGTGGTTTTGGTGCGACTCTAATTATACCAGTATATTTTACGAACCCGCCGACGTAAATGTTTCCGCCGACTTCCACAGATAGGTCTAAAGTTACCATTCTAGTCTATTGTGGCACATTTCGTAAGGTAACAGTGAGAAATAACACTTATTTCATTAGTAAATATACCGTTAATATATAACAGGAAATGTGGGAGCTTAGAGGTGCCTTGTCAATCTTATTCTGTTACAAAAAATCCACATATATCAAAGTAGCCATATTTTCCTTCCTTATACCTTAGTGCACAAAAGTTCTTGTTCGTAAGCCTAAAAATTAAAATAAAATACTGGCCTTACAATTGCGACAAATATTAAAACATATTCCCTGCTTACTTTGAACAGTATATTATTACACCATTGTACAGATCATACACTACACAAAATAACACCTGTTTTATTAAATTAGTTCATGTATTTATCTACATCAAATTACAAATCAAAAAGTAATTTTAAAAGCGAAAACAGAATACCATAAATAACAACGTAACTAGAAGTAAGTTGTCGGTTACACCATCTCTTGCATGTCAACATGTTTATACACTACACAGAACAATGAATAAATGTATTATACATGAATTTAATTATTATTACAAGTTAATTATATTTAGGTTAATTATGATCGACACAAGTTGTTAAATCTCAATCTGATATCTCTTTACTTTGTCTATTTTAAATAATCATTTTATTGAATTCTTTATCTTGTAAAATATACAAAACTACATATAACTCATGTTTCCATCATACCTGTTTACAGATATAGAACACCTTATTTTCAGACCACACAGCAGCCATCTTGAATATTTTAAATTGCTCAAGTGGGACAACTCTACACCCACCTGGATATTATTACATATATCCCAAACATAAATAAACAATATTAAAATAAACTATAACAGATAATTTTGGATTTGGCCAAACATCGCGTCTCTGCTATCCGCTACGAATGAATACGTTATACACGAGGCTAATTATTGTTACATAGGTTAATTATGATGGATATAATCACAAGTTGTCAAACCTAAATCTGCTATCTACAGTTAGGTCTCTTTACACAGATGTCATCTGCCATTTGAAACCCATGTTAAATTGACCAACTTCAAACGAAGATTGCTTATAGAACGGGTTCTCGTTGGCAGTAACAACATACACCATTGCGAACATACATTATATAAGCATTTATTTTCACTCCAAAATTGAGAACATTTCCGTCTCAGTGTTTTGCTATATGTCCGCATCTGGCGGTACTACCGGTCCGAACAGGTGATTCATTAACCGATTCACTCTGCTGTCACTTACGCTATATACCCATGTCCCGAATGGATAATGTAAAATATTACAAACTAACATGGTCAAAATACAGCCAGAAGGCTTACCATTAAACATACATATTGTTTTAATTCTTCACTATGTCCTACAAGTGAACATGTGAACCATAACATGTGTCACAATTAGGAACTATAGTGGACCGTGATGAATGAACTCTCACTCGGAAGTGATCTGTGTAGTGAGACCTTAAAGTCTAGTGACAGATTTGGTCAAACTTGGTTTGAAGTCTGTTTGATAATTTGGGCCATTTACACCATGAAAAGCTATACTAGACATGTGTAACTTATGAAGTCTAAACAATACACCAAAAGATAGATGCACTATACCATCCAATAAATCTTCATATCACATTGTTACTCCTTGGTCATCCACACAATAGAGTGCCATCAAACAAGCAGCTACTAAATGGTAATGTATGACTTTATTGGTAGTTCTAATATGGGGAACATACAAAGAAGCTAATTATCTAGTTAGTGCATTAAAAATATTAGTTTTCATCAGTTGTTGCTATGGGCAACAATTGTTTCATAATGAAGTGTTGAAATCCAGGTTTTTTTCTGTATATTTCAGCATGAAGATCCACACATCATTAATGGCAGATACAAATTCTACATTTATAGTAGAATACGATGTTATATATTCACAATACCATCAAAACTGTTTATCACTATAGCTGTACATTCGAAAATATTCATTATGCACAAAATCACAGAAATTAGGGTGAGTTTGGTTATTGACCTTGTGAACTTGAATTTTGACCTTTTACAATGAGAAACTCAGTGTTAGAGACCCAGATCAAATTATATATTATATGTAAGAACACAATAATATAAATTTTGACACCAACACACCTAAAAAATAAAAATAAAATAAAAGTTAAAAATAATAATAATTAATAAAATTGACATGTTTGCAATATTTACCCAAATAGGGCCCCCAAACGCTTGGCTCAAATCCACATTGATGTAATTACCTTTTATAAGGATGCTACACTAGTACGTTTTAATGTTTGGCTTGCTAAACTTATATTTTTGGGATAAACAGTAATTTCATGTTTTACATTATGGTCTCATTACACAGATGTCATCTGCCATTGAAACCCATGTTAAATTGACCAACTTCAAACGAAGATTGCTAATAGAACGGGTTCTCGTTGGCAGTAACAACATACACCATTGCGAACATACATTATATAAGCATTTATTTTCACTCCAAAATTGAGAACATTTCCGTCTCAGTTTTTTGCTATATGTCCGCATCTGGCTGTACTACCGGTCCGAACAGGTGATTCTTTAACCGATTCACTCTGCTGTCACTTACGCTATATACCCATGTCCCGAATGGATAATGTAAAATATTACAAACTAACATGGACAAAATACAGCCAGAAGGCTTACCATTAAACATACATATTGTTTTAATTCTTCACTATTTCCTAGAAGTGAACATGTCAACCATAACATGTGTCACAATTAGGAACTATAGTGGACCGTGATGAATGAACTCTCACCCGGAAGTGATCTGTGTAGTGAGACCTTACCTAAATAATAAAACAAATACACTACATTATCTATCTCTTCTATGTACAGTTACCTAAATAATAAAACCAATACACTACATCATCTATCTCTTCTATGTACAGTTACCTAAATAATAAAACAAATCCACTACATCATCTATCTCTTCTATGTACAGTTACCTAAATAATAAAACCAATACACTACATCATCTATCTCTTCTATGTACAGTTACCTAAATAATAAAACCAATACACTACATCATCTAACTCTTCTATGTAAAGTTACCTAAATAATAAAACCAATACACTACATCATCTAACTCTTCTATGTACAGTTACCTAAATAATAAAAC
The DNA here is from genome assembly GCA_016106625.1 of Dracogyra subfuscus. NCBI lineage: Eukaryota > Metazoa > Mollusca > Gastropoda > Neomphalida > Peltospiridae > Dracogyra > Dracogyra subfuscus. Next base: position 13,430 of record JAECMU010108583.1, read on the forward strand.
CAATACACTACATCATCTATCTCTTCTATGTACAGTTACCTAAATAATAAAACAAAGACACCTAATCTGCTATCTCTTCCATGCAAAGTTATCTAAATTAAAAAATACCCCGCCCCTAAAAAAAAACCCCAACAACAACAACTAAAAAACAAGGCACTGAATCGTCTAAGAACACGTCACAATATATTTCTAACCCTGCTTGCCACAACTAATGAATGCGCTATCACAAAGTTAAGTAACTTGACGACAGTATAAGGAAGAAATCACCTTAAAGCGGCACTGTCTGTTTATTATTTAAGCATATAGAACAGAAAATCCCATTACGTTTGGCGCATATAAGACGCCACAATCTGAATTGTTTTCACTGCATTATTTTTTCCAAGTTATAAATAAACCCATAATTTTGAAAGTAGGACACTTTTGGCGAGCCTTCACTGAGCTAAAAATAGTACGGTTCGGCTATTGTTGCATTACAAAAACCGAGCAGTCAATTCGTAGCAGACAATTACGATAGCAGTCAATTTCAGCACCGATGTCGACGTTAATAACATCGGACTCGTACGCCTTTCGATTGCTACCTGTATTTCACACTTTTAAACACACTGTTATGCTAATTTTTATTATTCACTACAACTGAACATGTTTAGAGTTTTAAAGAGTATCTTCATATAAAAACAACACAAAAACTAAATGACAACCAAGACTAATTTCCACAGTCTTATTGTTACTAATATCCGTATAAATTCAACTTAACCATTTTATTAAGAACTTTTATAATATCTGCAGTATCACTTTAAAAATCCTTCTGTACTACGGAAATATAGGATGTTCAACTAGTTTCGTATCAATTACACCACAACCGGGATTTAGAACGTCGCCATGCGTGTCTGCTGCTAACGTATTTGGCTGCGAGGAATGACTGCTAGATTCCGTACGGTATTACAAAATGGCGAACATTGTTCTAACTGGCTAGTAAGAATTTAACGATATGCGTTAATGACGACAACCCGCGAGTGAATTAAAAGTGCAGTTATGCTTGTATTTGAACTTAGAACTTGACTGTATACGATTGAAACCAGACAATGCAGCTTTAATGTTATTCAAAGATAAATTGTTACATTATTCCAAACTGACACTAAGAAGCACAGAGGTAGACTTTGTAACAATGAAGAATAAGAAACAGAAGAAAAAGAAGAAAAGAGAAGAAAATACCACCACAGAAACAAGGTCCTCAAAAGGCCTAAAAATTGAGTGCATATTATTATGCATGTAGTGGGAGTGCACCCAGCATAATAACGACATAATCAAGTTTGTCATAATGTTATTATTATAATAACGTTCAAGTGTACGACAAGGTCAAGGCGTCGAGCTGTTAT
>JAECMU010108610.1:0-16922 GCA_016106625.1 Dracogyra subfuscus
CCCCCCCCCCCCCCCCCCCCAACTAAAATATAGTGTGTCAGATTAAGCGACTTAAGATGTACACTGTTCACGTTCCTTTACCGCTAACGCTGGCTTCATAATCTATTTTGAAGGTATTTCAAACAACTAACATTAGTAGATATGAAGGGTTTTTGTTCTGGTGATTTATGGCTACGTAGTCATTATTCAGTTATATAACAAACTATTGACATGAAATGGAATAAGACAAATATGTAGCTCGTTAAATGGAGTACTTTTCTGGACAAATTCAATTAATATGTCTTTCAAGAAACATATTTAATGCCATGAAATAGGTCAACTGCCGTGAGACGCTCTCTTTAAATGGGCTGAACAATAAAATAAACACATATATTACTAATATCTACTAGTATGTTATTGGTCAGTTATCACATTTTCTTCATATCTGCGGTCACCACTATCTTAAGGTGGCACTACACGATAACAGTGTCTCTTACGAAAATACAGCTATAGCAGCTTTTATACCGTTAAATTAAACATTGTATTGAAAACACATCTGACAAACATTATAAATATTGGTAAATGCAGTGTTTCTCGTTGTGTTTGTAATGTATTAAAATGCATTTCATGTCAAACGAAAATATTAAGAAACTGTAAATATAGTTGTATTTTTGGGGTGGAGTTTGAGTTATCGCATATGGGTATTTATACTGTGTTGTTGTTCAAAAGAACATATTTTCATTGAGTGTTCCTGACTACTTAAGAATAGCAAAAGACTCATTTTAAATAAAAAAAATTATGTTGTGACTCCTTCCACTATATGTATAGACGAAGTGATGTTCTTATTATTGCTTATTATTTGTTTGTTTGTTTAACTGTGTGTTTCACGTTTCCTGACGGTCATCTTGCATTTCTGACTTTCACGTTTCCAGCACTTCAGTCCTTTTATCATGGATATCTACTTTTGCAACAGGTGCGTAATTCACTCAACTCTCTCAAATGTGCGACTTCGCAGTGCAGTGCCTAACGGCTTGCACCGACGATGTAATGTTGCATAATAGCTTAAGAGAGCTGCGCGAACAGGTATCCATGTTCTCCCTTTGTCTGCCTTGCTACATTGGGAACTTCCACATCCAGGAGCTCGTCCACAGCTTAGTGTGGTGTAGACTGTATAGTATACTGCATTCTCCCACTGTTTCCTCTAACACCACTCTTTTGATTTCTCTTTCACATCAGAATATATACTGCATGCTCTTCTCAAGTGTATAAATGTTTCCATTAGTAGATACATTTATGCTGAATGGTGTTCTGTTCTTGTGTGCCTGGCTTCTTTTGTGGCTTATTTGCTGGACAAGTTTCCACTAGACATTTGCTTTGAGTCTGTACACAGTCGCCTTTCTTATTCTTAAAACCAGCATCTTCTAAAGTTATTTTTGTTATCTTTTTTTGTTGTGTGTCATCAAAATATCTGGCGACGCCACTGAGCATCTTGGTTATTTGTTTGTATATTTTAAAAGTAAAATTCTTGCTAGCTAACCTAGATTTTCCTTTTTTCTTTCTTAATGTTAGACCCTTTGCTGGCATCTCTTTTAGGACGCTTAGCCTTCTTAAGTTTCTTCTTTGATTCTTTCTCAGATGGTTTTCTAACATTATCTTCGTCCACCACATAGCTCTCGCGTTCTACGTCCAGTTGTGATGTAATGGATTCCACTTGCTTTCCAGCATCACCATCTTCATTTCCTGAATGTTCAGACCTTTCAAGCATGCGCTCATTTTCTTTATCACTCATAGATACAATATTAACCTCTTCTATGGTTTTTGTTCCATCAACGTGAATGTCTGCTGATGTTGATCCCGGGAGGTATTCTGTACTTGCATTACTAAGTTCTCTTGGAAAATGCCTGGATTTTCGAGCTCTCTTCTCATACAGTTTAACATTGGCATTTGTTTCAATTCCTTCATCTATTTCTCCTTGATAATCACCAGTTTCTGAAATGATGCTGTATTCTACACTGGCAGTGCTGTGCTCCCGTCTTGAATGTCTGGATTTTCTGCTGAGTTTCCTAGCTATATATTCCATATCATCTTCTGAAATACTCAAAATCTGATGGTGTCCAATTTCTTCTGAAGTTAGCTCTCTACTAGAATGTCTGTGTCCTGCTCTCGAGTGTCTGGACTTTCTATGCCTCATGTCATAGTATATATCAGTGGACGTTATGGTGTTATTGTCTATGATATCTGTCTTTCCTTGAGTAATGGCTGGTTCTTCAGATCCTGGGTTATATTCCAGACTTACACTTCTACGCTCTCCTCTAGAATGTCTGGACTTTCTGCGTCTTCTTTCAGGGTGTTTATCAGATGAGATGTTATCTTCATTTTCTCCTACGTTTAGTGAATCAAAAGTTTTTTCTCTACTGACATTGCTTCCATTCCTTCTGGAATGTCTGGATCTTCCGTCTTGGCTTTTATTGATGGATATGTCCTCTTCATTTTCTTCTACGTTTAGTGAATCAAAAGTTTTTTCTCTGCTGATTTTGCTTCCATTCCTTCTGGAATGTTTGGATCTTCTATTTCTTCTGTCTTGGTGTTTATCGAAGATTATTTCCTCTTCATTTTCTGCATTTAGTGAATCAAACGTTTTTTCTCTGCTGATATTGCTATGCTCTCTTCTGGAATGTGTAGATATTCTGTTTTTTCTTTCTTGGTGTTTATCAAGTGGTGTTTTCTCTACATTTTCTGAGTCAATAGTATTTTCTCTAATGGCATTGCTTTCATCTTGTCTAGAATGTCTAGATGTTTTGTATCTTGTGTCTCGTCTATTGGTTGATACTTCACCTGTCGTTTCTTCTTCACCTTCATTTCGTGAATCTTCTAGTACATGATTGCTGACATTGCTTTTTTCTCTTCTAGAATGCCTTGATCTGTGTCTACTATCATGTTTTCTATCAACTGATATATCATCTGCCTTTTCGTGCTCATCATTTGGTAAATCAATAGTCTTTTCTTTGCTGTCAATATTTTTTTCTCTTCTAGAATGTCTTGATCTGTGTCTACTCTCATGTTCTCTGTCTGCCTTTTTGTGCTCATCATTTTGTAAATCAGTAGTTGTTTGTTTGCTGTCAATATCTTCTGCTCTTCTAGAATGCCTTGATCTGTGTCTTCTCTCAGGTTTTCTATCAAGAGATATGTCTTCTACCCTTTCGTGCTCATACACATTTTGTAAATCAATATTTGTTTCTTTGCTGGCAATGCTTTCATCTCTTTTAGAATGTCTTGATCGATGCCTTCTTACATGCTGCCTATCAGTTGATATGCTATCTGCTCTTTCCTCACCACTTTGTACGTCAATGCTCTTTTCTCTGCTGGCATTACGCTTTTCAGTTCTGGAATGCCTAGACTTCCTGCGTCTTCTCTCACGTTGTCTTTCAGTTGAGTTTATATCCATTGCTTCCACTTCACTGTCATCTTGCAAATCAATAGGTATTTCCCTGCTAGCATTGCGTCTTTCCGTTCTGGAATGTCTAGACTTTCTATATTTCCTCTCTCGTTTTCTATCAGATGATCCGTCATCAATCTTTTTATCGTCACCATCATTTTGCGACTCTCTGCTTGCATCACCTCTCTCTCGTTTTGAAAGCACAGAGACATTGTGGCTTCTTTTATTAAAGCTCTTATCATCTGTTGGTTCATGTTCGATGTCCTTTTCAACTTCAGTTTTCCTTTCCTGACTAACATCTTGTTCTGGCTCAATAAAATGTTCTACATTTGGTATTTTCTTTCTAGATTCTCTATGTCTGCTCTCATGTTGCAATTGGTGTCCTTCAATGCTATCAACATCCAATGCCTTATCGAATTTTATTGAATCTGGAATGGGAATCGTTTCTAAGTTAATGTCACTGTGCTCTCTTCTTGAATGTCTTGACTTCCTGTGCTTTCGTTTTTGATCCAATGATCCCTGCTTTTGTTCAGTGTTACCCAAATCTAATTCTTCTGTATTATTCTGATCTCCTTTTGAATGCCGAGACTTTCTGTGACTTTTGCGACTTTCTTTATCAAGTAGAACTGCACCTCCTTTTATCTCAGCACCTGTTATTTCTTGTTTATTGGCAAACTCAGCTGTTGTCAATTCCCGTTTTCTGCTACTGCTGCCTTTGTCTCTTCTTGATCTCTCTTGTATTTTCTCTTTGTCATTTGATTTAGATCTAGTAACTGGTTTGTCTTTATATATCTCTTTTATAGAATAATAATCTAAAGTACGGATTCTATTCCAGTTTTCTTTAGACCTTTCTCTGGAGTATACAGTAGCAGCTTTCTCGTTATCTTCAACAAATGTACTGTCTTGAGACAATCCGTGCTGATGCTTGTGATGCCGACGACTACTGTGTTGGTGATGATCTTCATCAGGTTGCTTCTCTCTTCCTTCTTCATCTGAACCTTTGTTACCCAGCATCACTAAGCTGACAATATCTGAAAACTCCCTTCTACCCCATCGCCGTGTCTCTCTTCCATTATCTTTCTCAAACTGTAGCTCTCCTCTAGGTATGTGAACTGGCTTTTCCCTGTGTTTCCTTTTCACCCCTTCCTCTCTCGGGGTATCATCTTCATCTTTCTGGTCAGCTATTTTAGTCTCTTCTGACACTTGTTCTTTTTCATCCTCTTTATTTTCAACAATTATCTTTTCATCCTCTTTATTTTCAACAATAGAATTATCAACAGCTCTGTTTTCAACTATGATTGCTTCGTCAACTTCATTTTCAACAATGATCTGTTCATCCTCTTTATTTTTATCAATGATATTTTCATCAAGCTGATCTACCTTTCCATCTTTTATACCATCTTCAACTTCGGAAACCTCTTTTGTAGATTCATCAGTAGCTATATTGTCTGCCACAGGTGCTTTATCATCAGGCACATCCGAAACTATTATCACATTATCTTTCTTTGCAGGAATTAGTTTCTTCTTCTTCTTCTTTGTTGGCTTCTTCTTACCATCTTTGGTTTTAGACTTAACTGTTTTGACTACTTTAATATCCTGAGTCTTTTCATGTGTCTCGTTTGCCTCTGTGTCAGTTGTTTCAACCTGGACATTGTCATTTATCATCTCAAGTGACTGACCTAAGTTCGCTGTCATTATCTCAGCAGGAACAGCATCAGCAGTTCTAGTTGATTCTTCATTTTCCATCTCAGGGTCCTTTTCTACTGTCATTTCATTACCAGCTACTTGTGTCTTGTGATCAATAGAATCTGCATCGGTCACTTCATTTGGTTTTGTTTCATCACTAGTGGTTTTAGGATGCTCAACGTTCATGCTTTTATAGACTGTGTCTTCTACTTGTCCGCCAGGAACATGTGTGGATAGTGAACTTGTTTTCATTCCTCTTTTATTAACATCAGCTACTTCAACACTTTTCTGTTCAGCAACCATAGCATCTAGTTTGAGTCCTTTTTCCACAGCAACTATATCAGTTGTTTCTACAACGGTTTCGTCTCTGTGTTTTAAAGTTGTCTCAGTAATGTCATCTAAATGAGGTTGAATCTTCTCATCTCCACTTGTGTTTACTGGCAACTCCATCTCTCTAGACTTTTGAAAATATGCAGGTCCGCCATCCTCTACTCTTTCTGTGGTTTGTTTATGATCATGGTCATCTGTCTCATCTGTAGCATCCACTCTAGAGGACTTCTGGCTAACATGATCTAATTCCGTAGACACTGGGGCAGTTTGTGCAGTAATGGTTACCTTGTCAACAGTTTGTTCAGCTGTGTTGTATATATTTCCATTATGTTCTTGGGGCACTTTGATACCTGGAGACTCATTTCTCCCAATATCGCCAACATCTGAAGGTCTAGAAGTATCCTGATTATCCAACTGATCTACATGGACACCTGCCATTTCAGCATTGTCTGTAATTCCATCTGACGTCTGCTGTTCTTGTTTGATAACGGCACCCACTGATCCATCAATAGCAGGTAAAGATGCAACAACGATATTCAATTTGTCAATCTTCCCTTTTACCTCATCCCCATCTACTTGATTTTGTGGTTTGCTTTCCTCAATACCATCAACACCTGACCTCTCCCGAATTCCTTCTGTTGATCTCAACACAGTCTCAGAGTCACGTATTGCAATGTATTGGTCTGACGCAAAAGTTTTATCATCTTGTTTTGTAGCAGCAATTGGTGATTCTTCTATACTTCGTGTTATCACCGATGCATGACCACTTTCGTCACCTGAGTGGCTCTGTTCATGAAGTGTTTTATCTTCAACATTAATTGGGATCTTGGCACTGAGTTCCTTTTGTTGTGCCATTTCTCCAGGACTTTTATTTTCCTGTCTACTGTCTTCTACTATCCCTGTTATTTGATCAGAAGCCAATGCTGCATCTGCAACATCTTTAGCTCGTGGTGTGACTGATGCATGAACTGCATTTAAGTCAGATACTGACTTTCTAACTGATTCCTTTGATTTACTCCTGATCACATCTGCACTGTCTATTGGCAAAGGTATCTTATTTTTCTCACGGTCTGTATGTAGCTTGGCATCATATGGGGTTTCTGATAGATCAAGTTGTAAGATTCTGGAGAGTCTGCCTTCATCCTGTGACACAGTTTCCAGTATGGCTTTTCCTTCAGCAAGATCATCAGCAGTATATGTTTGTCTACCACCCACGTCAGACATACCATGCACTTGAGTTGCCCCTACAGCATGCTCATCTAACATTTGAGGAATGCTCACTGTTTGGCCTTCAGTTTCGTCTATCCCTTTAATAGATATACTTTCAGACTCCTCTCTCCTTATCTCTTCAGTGAACGCATTATCAGTTACAGTATCAGAATGTTTTTCACCATTTTCCTTGCTAAGATTTACTGCAGAGGTGCCTATCATTTTATCGTCTGAGGGTTTGTCATGTTTTTTGTCATAAGCATCATGAAATCCTTTTGTTTCCACAAATTCGTCATATCTTGATTTTCTTGAACTTCTCTCATCACTATGTTCCTTATCTTGAGAAGACTGATATCTTTCTGTTGCCTGTTTACCAGAATCACCTGGGTCTGAAATCCGAATCTCCTCATGTTTCACTTTGTCCATTTCATATTTCATTGTTTCTTCTTTTATCTGTTCAAGTCTATCAAAGAATTCGTCAGTATTTTCCGTTTCAAGTCTTGCAATATGATCTAAATCGGTCTGCAACTCGGCTGCTGTTTGTGATTTGCTTTTAGTTGTGGAGGGTTTAAGTTTTGGAGTTCCTATGGTAACACTACTCTTTCTAGGTGAGATACGACTTCTGCCTGGTGATTCTGACTGGCTATGAGAACGTGACCGGCTTGCAGTGGTTGTAAACGAATAAGATTTTTCTTGAAGTTTTGGTGTTCCTGACACAATTTCCTCTTGTCCAACCGATTTCATTTCACTGTGAGATGGTGATTTTGCAGGTGAATAAAATTTGTCTAGAAACAATGGTTTACTTAAGGACTCTCGTCTCTTGGGGATTTTAGCAGTGCCAGAAATCTGCTTGTGTTTACTGCTTGATCTTTCACCAGAGCCTGCCACTGCCGTGCTCCTATCCTCATCTTTGATCCTTTGACTCGGGGGCAAGGTGTCTTTCTGTTTGATATTCTGCAGTTTTTGATATAATTTAATAGTTGGTGGTGCCTGAAAACCTGGCTTACTCAAAACCATGTATGTCTGTTCAGTTTTCACTGGTGCTAGATAAGTTTCTTTGTCCAGATCGGATTTCTTTGTAATGGTCAAGTGAGCATCATCTCTTTGCCCTCGACTCTTCTTCCCAATGTCCGAATGATTTATGTTTTCATTCTGCTTTATCTCAGCAACATTTTCCTTTTCTCTATTTTTTACCCTTGGAGATAGATGCGTTTGTGGTTTTGTCAGCCTTTGTTTGGATTTTTCTTCCAGATACTGTGGTAGTTTCGGCTTATGTTTGATGTGTGGTGTTTGAGCAACATATTTCCTTGGTGTCTTTGTAACCGGATGATACCCTGGTGCTTTGGGAGCAATGGGTGTTTCAATATTTTGCTGTGCATCATCTATTGTCTTTTCATTAACCCGTGATTCTAACTGTATTGACATCTGTGTTTTGTCTTGAAGCATCAGGCTGGGTGTTTTAGCAGTTTGTTTTGTAGATATTATGGAAGTTTGTGTTTTCTGACGTGGTGTAATGGCTGGAGCTTCATTAGCCTGTTTTCTCGATGAAATGGACATCTGTGTTTTATCACGAGATATATCTGTTGGTGTTTCAAGCATTTGATTTCTAGATAAGATAGAAGTTTGTGTTTTCTGTCGTGATATGCTGGTTGGTGTTTCATAATGCTGTTTTATGGATGTTATGGATGTTTGTGTTTTCTCTCGTGGTGTACGTGTGGGTGTTTCAGAGCCTTGTATTGTGGATGTTATGGACGTTTGTGTTTTTTGCCGTGGTGTGCTGGTTGGTGTTCGGGTAGCCTGTGATGTCGATCTCAGTGATGTCTGGGTCTTCTGTCTTGGCGTTTGTGATGGGGTTCTATGACCTTGCAACCTGGGTGTAACGGAGGTCGGTTTCTCCTGCCTAGGTGTTCCAAAAGCATGCATCATGGGTTGCCGAGTGGTGTGCGTAGATTTCTTTCTCGTCATTTTTTGTCTATAAGCTTTCAGTCCAGTGCTAGCTGATCTGACTCTCGGCACTATAGTCATTCTCTTTGATACAACACCTTCGCTCTTACTTCTTCTAACCGCCATCTCCTTCTCGGATTTACTTCTCAGATAGGTAGGTCGAGCTGCCCATGTCGATCCAACCTTTGAATGCTCTCTCATCTGCAAAGAAAACTGAGGTTGATATATTAACTTCGTGCTTGACACATCATGCTTAGGAGACTGTTTCACTTTAGTGTGAATGACAGAACGTTTACTAGTGTCTTTGTCTACAGTACTGGGCAGTTTGTTAAGTTTCTGTTGAATATGTAATTTAGGTTCAGGTTCAGGAACTACTAATTGCACTTTCCTCTTTTTGTGTTCATTGTCGGCCTGTTCAGTTATCATTTCATTCTCTAGATCAGGTGTCATGTCGTCCACTACAGATGGGTGCATTTCCATCACCTCCAAGTGATCACTTTTAGAAGAAGGTTCCACTGATGATGTGACATTTTCAATCTCACTGTAATCCTCTGAGGTATCTGTTACAAGGAATCTAGTTACAAGTTTAGATTTGTCCTTCGCGTCTTTAACCGAGGTGGACAGTATAGGTGCTATTGTTTCCTTTGCTTGTACTGTTCTAGCAATGTTTGTCATGGGTTTCTTAAACTGAAGTGGCTTATCTGTTGATCCTTTCACAGGTGGTTGTGTTTTGATATTATTGAGTTTTTTGTGTCCGGGGATATTATCTCGAGCTACAGCTTGTTCTATTGCTTGGACTGTTGTCACATTGTCTGTCAAGGGTTTTTTAAAATAAACTGCGGTATCGGTTGATCCATTCACAGGTGGTGTTTTTTGAATACCATTGAGCTTGTTCTGTCCAAGAATATGGTCATGTCGTACTTCCTTGTCAATTGCCGCTATTTCATTAATAGTATCGGCTGGGGCACTGATATCAGCTGGTAGACTTTTCTTATCCACAGCTTTGACCTGTTGTCCACAAACGTCCACTTTATCTTCCTCACTACCATCAGAATGTTGTTCGTTCTGGTTATTTCCTGAAATGAGATCCCTTACATAAGTGCTTGTTCTGTCTTTAGCATACTGTGAGTTTGAGTGAGCCAGGGTAGGCGAGCAATGACTTAAAGATGCCACATGTTTTTCATCACAAATATATTGTTTGGTTTGATCATTTAATCCATTTGTCCATTCCATTCCATTCTGGTCCATAATACTAGTATTTTTGGCAACCAAATCCCTGCCCTTCCTATCCTGGTCTATGATCTCACTTGCAATAACCAAGCCATTTTCAGTTACTTCCTTATCCACTGTGGACTGGCTCTCTAACTGATCAATTGGTAATGTATAATCTGTTTTAGTGTTTTTATTTAGTATTGTGTCACTTTGTTCATGTGCTTTGTTTTCACGGTGTGTTGTATGCTCAAAAACATTTCTCTCACCTTCAGGGTTTTTTGCTGCCTCGTCAGCTGATACATCTGCAGTGGAGCTTTCCTTTGGGTCCTTAATCCCTCCAGAAATAGCGTGTGTAGCTGCTGATTCATTTCTCGCAACACTGGAATCATCTTCATTATAAAGTGTAGACACATCTTCAGATATATTTAAGCTTTTCTCTGTAATGTCTACAAATGGTTTTGGTTGAGGAAAATGTTTATTTGTGTCAGATTCTGTTATTTTGTCCTTTGAACCTGTAGGACCTGCATCATCCAGAACACCTACACTGTGATTGAATCCTTCTTGTCCTTCCTCTATATTGGCCGTAGAATTATCCTTGTTTGCTTTAGATCCAGTTTCTGTTTCTTTGGAATCCGTGTCTAAATGGTCTTGAGTAAGTGTATTGCTGGTGTCATCTGGCATTTCTATAGAAACTGAATCCTGATTTCGTTTGTGTGAGTCTATGTCTGTATCATATGCTTTCGTAGTTTCTTTATCAGGAACTGTATCTTCTGCTGTAGGCTGGTACTCACTGGATGGCATGGTTTTACCCACTGTTGTTTCTTTTGTCTGTGCTGCTGGTGTAATCCGTTTGCCTGCTAGTGATTTCCTTGGTGTATTTGATCCTGACATGGTCGGACTGTCGTCTGATACAACCTTCTGTGTCCTAGATAGGACAGTAGATCTTGATGTTGACCTTGCAGGCCCAGTGGGTCTTCTAACAACAACAACGCTTGCTCTTGATGCCACGTTTCTTTTGGCCCTTGATCCTGATCTACTCTCATCAGCTTTCAACTTACTTGCTCTAGATGGAACAGTTGATCTTGAACTAGTCCTCGGTATCTGGGATTGTGTTTTCTTTACATTAACACTGGACTTTGTGGGACTTTGCTTGTTTTGAGTGGAATGTGAATCTGGTTTTTTACCAGTCTTTGTTTTAGAGTCTTTTCGTGTCTGAGCAACAACATCTATATCTTTATGGTCTCTTGCATCTTCCTGCTGTGTTACATCTGAATACTCAACAGGACCAGTACCTTGTGAAGTGGAATCGTTTTGCATATCATTGTCAGAGGTTATATCGTCTTTGTTATCCTTATTTGCAGTGCCATGAAGGTCTACTTTAGCTTTATGAACACTTTCATGATTTTCTTGTGTTGCACTTTCAGATATTAGCTCAGCTGATTCCAACTGTACATGTGTATCTGGTGTATCTAATGTCTCTGTGTTTGACACTGCTACTTTAGAAATGAGTTCTGTGGGCGGTGTCATACTGTCAGCTTTAGATATGTCATTGTTACCATTTACAGAGACATTACCCAAATCACTTAGACCTAAGCGTGAATTGTCTTCCATTTGAGTCATTGCATCCTTTCCAGCAATATCTTTCACTTCAGCACCTGCAGTGTGATCAGTTAATAACATTGTTTTATCAGCCTCTGGTTCATCTTTCTCAGTTCCAGTGAAATCGTCTTTCTTATCGGAATCAACAGCTGAATTATCTAAGCTGGTTTCTGTCGCAATGTCAGTGTGATATTCTTTGTTATTTAGTGGTATCTGTAATGGTTTCGAATCATTAGGATCTGTTCCATTATGAATCGGACTGTTATCAGTATGTTCACCAACATCATCCACGTTCTCTCCATTTCCATTGTCATCCAGCAATTCATTAGGGCTATCATCTATGCCCTGAGCTTCTGACAGTTCGTCATGCTCTGTTATAGAGTTCATTGTGACTTGAGATAAACCACTCCCTCGGCCATTACGACTTCTGCTTTGTCTCCGTCTAGTCTTTCGTGACTTACGCTTAGCATCGACCAATTTATCTTTGCTACCTTTCTCAGCTTCTGTTCCATTGGTTACCCTTCTCTCAACCCCATTTTCTGTTTTGTTGTCCTCTGTTTTAGAAGCAGTTATGTCATCCTCTGTATCTTGAGCAGAGGCTTCACTGGTTTTGTTGTCACTAAAAACTACTGAACTTGGTTCATCGGAATCTGGAAAGTCTGTTTCTACACTTTTCATTTCTGTATTATCTGTATCCATCAAAGAAACACTATTTTCTTCTGTTTGACTGGTAGTATCTTTTAGTTTATTCCAAAATGACCTTGACTTTAACTCCCTTGATCTACTAACTCTTGATCCATGTCCTGTACCTCGTTTTAGCATCAAGGCTATTCTCTCTTTCTTTGAAAGTTTCTTAACTAAACTATCTGCCTTTGTTTTTTCATCGTCATCTGTGGTCCCTACTGGATCTGGTTCTGCTTCCTCTTCCACAATGGGTGTTACTATTGTAACACCACGTCGTGGCCGTCCACCTTTCATAGATGCTTTAGACAAAGCCAATGCCTCAGCTTTTGCATCCTGATTAGCCAGTACCATCATTTCTTTCGAAGTCATCAACTCTGGATTGATTGAAATTAATGAACCACCCCTAAACTTCAGGCTCTGGTGATTTGGCACCATTGTTATATTAGCAACTTCTTCCACGATTTTGTCTGTTGATTTAATAACCTTTTTCCTTGGACTTGGATTTGCAAGTTGTTGAGGAGGACCCCTATCAGATTCTACAGGAATCGTCTTGCCATCCTTATCACTACTGACTATGGTGTGAGTTTTGCTGTCATCATTCACATCTTCTGTTGCTAGATCATTGCTGTCATTGTTATTAATCTGGATGTTTTCATTCATAACATCGTGTGTTTTATCTTTTTCGCCGATTGATTTTGGTGTTTGCAGATTATCATGATTATTTTCTTTTGGATTTTGTTCTTCCTTATCGTCCATCATAGTGTTGTCATCTGTTGCATTGTGATGAGTAGGAACGCTCTTGGTGTCATCTAGTAACATGGAATCTCTTGTCAAACCGCCGAGTCTCTGTGTGTGTTCTCCACCTTCACTCTCTTCTCCATCAGTAACGGAACTCGTTAATGGTTTCTTTGATACGTACGATTGCCGAGCATATTCCCCACCATGCTGTGGGTCAGGATCGGCTCTCTCAGTTGAGTCAGCCGTTGTTGAATCTACCTCATCTTGTAATGGACGCAGATCTAAATGCAAATCATCCCTTTGACTTTCTGATTGTGGAATGACATCTTCACTTGAATTGTTTTGTTTACTGACCTGTGCTTTGATTCCATCCATAAGTTCAATATCCTTTCCTTCCTGAGGTACAGTTTCTACGTGTTTGTCAGTGGAAACAGAAACAGTACTTTGGTTTTCATCAGAAACGTGTTTCACAACGTGTTCTCGGGGAGTACTTTGATCCAGAAAATCACTGTCATCGTCAGTTGTTGTCATTAAATTTTCTTTCCTACTGTGATCGCCTACGGTTTCCCTCCGCAGCGTCATTGGGTATTGTTTGTGAAACAGTTTCTTCCTAGGATAGCCAAGTGGTTTGTGACTCAGCTTCCTGGCGTTCTTCCTCTCCATAACGGTGATGTGTTTGTTGAGGTTTTCCATTGCTTGGGTTATGGCGTCCACAGTGTCCTGGTCATCTGAAAAACAAAATGGCTGAGACTGAGTCCACAGAAACCTCTTTCGAAATTAGGATGGAAAGGAGAGGACGTTTTGTTTAATGTCCCCACCACATATTAAATCATGACTATTAGATGGCTACCGTATTATTGACGACAATTTGGGTAGAGAGAGAGAGAGAGAGAGAGAGAGAGAGAGAGAGAGAGAGAGAGAGAGAGTCTACTGAGGCTACATATTCCACTCAGCAATGGATCGTTTGGTTTTTATATGTCTCTATGTTAAACCTAGTATTCAAAATTATCGTATGTTTCATAGCATTCGTTTTGCTTAAATCGTTTTGATTAAAAAGAGTAATGGCTTGACTGCATATAAAGCCTGTTTACACAATACCCTTTTTTCCTCAGTTTGATTGTTATTGAAATAAATTTGTATATACATTGTATGAGTACATATATGCATACATTACTGTTATACTACAATTATGTAATTGTAGCCATTATATTATAATGTGTGTGTATATAGGATAGGGCCTAGTACGTTGGCAAACTTGTGCCCAAACCGTTTTCTTGTTTATGCAATAAAATATGTTTTCACCGGCCTCGGTGGCATAGTGGTTAGGCCATCGGTCTACAGGCTGGTAGGTACTGGTTCGGATCCCAGTCGAGGGATGGGATTTTTAATCCGGATACCGACTCCAAACCCTGAGTGAGTGCTCTGCAAGGCTCAATGGGTAGGTGTAAACCACGTACACCGACCAGTGATCCATAACTGGTTCAACAAAGGTCATGCTTTGTGCTATCCTGTCTGTGGGAAGTGCAAATAAAATATCCCTTGCTGCCAGTCTGAAAGAGTAGCCCATGAAGTGGCGACAGCGGGTTTCCTCTCAAAATCTATGTGGTCCTTAACCATATGTCTGACGCCATATAACCGTAAATAAAATGTGTTGAGTGCATCATTAAATAAAACATTTCTTTCTTTCTTTCTTTCTTTCTTAAAATATGTTTTCAATCGAAACCCAAATGTGTTGTAATGTATAATTTTTAAGAACAAGGAAAACCATGTCATTAAAGGGTTTGTTGCTACTTTGCTGTAAAACAGTTCCGACTGACAGATTCTTGTTGATGATTAGCATTTATATTGTCTAGAATATTGGTGTCTGTATAAACATGTAAGAGAAAAAAAATCTACCTCCACTGAGGGGATTCGAACCATGGACTCTACCAACTGAGCTAATAGGGAAATTCCCACTAGCTACTGCCAGTAGGAGCACTGTATACCTTACACTACTACAAACAGAATGTTTGGTGTCGTCCTAACGTTTGTAGCAGCACAAACCGGATTTTACCGTCCACTAAATTTGTACGTGCGAAAAAGCATGGTATGAAACAATATAACAAATGACAGCTGGAAACATTAACACCCGACCAATAACACACATGTCATGTAGGCAGTGGTATTCTAAACAAGGAAACGTATTTACACTGCAATTTTAATCTTAAGTCGGAAACTGGCTGCAAACTCGGGTTAATCCCTTTAAAGGCATATTGTCACAGACCACTGACCTATTTAAAGGCATATTGTCACAGATCACTGACCTATTTAAAAACATATTGTCACAGACCACTGACCTATTTATAGGCATATTGTCACAGATCACTGACCTATTTAAAAACATATTGTCACAGACCACTGACCTATTTAATGGTCACAAAAATAATTTGATCTGTCCCTAAGTGTACTTTATTCAATCATCTTCACCATACTCCATTTATTAATGATATTTTTTAAAAATAATTGAATTATGGCTATGGTCCATAATTAAAAAACTAAAATTGCCGAGAGGGTTGATATGGATTTTATTCCATCATGGTTCAGATAAGGTGATGAAATAGCTAGATTTGGTTTCCAACAATTAATGTAATTTTTATTTATTATTCATTTTTAGAGAAATACGGTCCTTAAGTCCGTGGCAGTATGCCTTTAAAAATAGCAATTACAATTATACTCCATCAAAAAGAAAAAAACAAATACTTTATTTAACGATGCACTCAACACATTTTATTTACGGTTATATAGCGTCAGACATATGGTTAAGGACCACACAGATTTTGAGAGGAAACCCGCTGTCGCCACTTCATGGACTACTCTTTCCAATTAGCAGCATGGGATCTTTTTTCCCACATACAGGATAGCACAAACCATGGCCTTTGTTGAAACAGTTATGGATTACTGGTCGGTGCAATTGGTTTATACCTACCCACTGAGTCAGGGTTTGGAGTCGATATTTGGATTAAAAATCCCATGATTCGACTGGGATCCGAACTCAGTACCTATCAGCCTGTTGACTGATGGCCCAACCACGACGCCACCGAGGCAGGCCATACTCCAGGTTATTACATGTGATTTATGACAAGTCTATGGAATATTTTAACAAACTGAAAACTATTTAAACATAAATATAAAATGTAGCTTTTTGTAGGTGAAAAAATTATGATATTGCCAATTACAATTTACAGTGCCAATTTAACGACACCACTAGAGCAAATTGATTAATTAATCATCGGCTATTGGATGTCAAACATTTGGTAACTCGGATATAGTATTAGAGAGGAAACTACATTTGTTCATTTGTAGCAAGGGTTTTATATATGCACTTTACCACAGACAAGAATGCACATATTACAGCCTTTGACGACTCGTGAGGCACTGGTTGGAACGAGAGAAAAATCAGTTGAATGGATCCACCGAGGTGATTCGATCGTGCCTCGCAAGCACTTCAGGCGAGATAAATCCCGCTCCTGTGTAATTTGAAGTTTGGTTTCTTTAACGACACCACTAGAGCACATTGATTTATTAATCATCGGCTACTGGATGTCAAATATTTGGAAATCTTGACATATAGTCACAAGAGAAAACCCGCGACATTTTTTTTCTAATGCAGCAAGGCACCTTTTATATGCACTTTCCCACAGACAAGATAGCACATACCACGACCTTTAATATACCAGTCGTGGTGCACTGGCTGGAACGAGAAAGAGCCCAATGGGTCTACCGACGGGGATTGATCCGAAACCGACCGCGCATCAAGCGAGCGCTTTACCACTGTGTAATAAAGAAGTCAGCAGCACTCAATTTTACATAGTCCGTTGTAAACGTACCATTGTTTTCATGGATTTAATTTTTTTTCGTCATTTTGATGTTTATAGACCGGGAGCCCGGGGCCTCGAGCTCAAACGAACGAGGTACTAATATCTGAGTAGTGGGACACATACGGAGTAACTTGACATTTACAGAAATGGATTTCTGCCGGGGCCCACCTGCTGCGTGTGATTTCTTTTCTTTTCATTTTCAATATTGTTTAACGTGCACATTCAGAGCAAGCTGTTATAGCACACGC
>JAECMU010108612.1:1258-11449 GCA_016106625.1 Dracogyra subfuscus
ACCTTGTGAAAACAGTCCATTTGTCCAGCTGGCCACACCTCCCAATCTCCCCAACTGATGACTATCGCCAGCTGGTGGACTCTCCATGCCGGGAGGTCAGTTACCAAGTGCCAGCTCAAAACTGCTGCTTGGACTGGCCACTTTATCACCATTTTATCATGGTCTGCAAGTTGAGCCGAGTTCTCCAGCCAGCCTCCAAGGAGGAGACTAAATAAAAGAGCTGATGTATCTACCAGCTGTACACACATACAGACAATTGTTTACTGGCCAGACTGTCAGGAACAGCCACCTCTCAAACAGTACCAATATACATGCAGGGCTTCTAGATTATGGCAGCCCCACTCCCATGGCTAGTAATATTCAATGTTGGGCTAGAAAATAACAACTATTGTCATTGCAGATGGCTAGTAAATTTATTTTGGTCAAATGCTGTAATTAAGTCTGTTCTGTAAACATGAATATCCTGCCCCCCTCCCTCCACAATGTTAGTGTTTTAAGCTCTTTAGGTGACATATCTGATTATTACTATTTACTAACATTGTATTAACATTAAAGTAAAGAAGATGCCAGGGCTAGTGAATGTGTAATCATGGCTAGTAAATTTTTTAAATCACTGATCACATGGCTAGTGGATTTTATAAAAATTCTAGAAGCCCTGTACGTGTACTGTAGGCAAAGAGGTGGGATGTAGCCCAGTGGTAAAGCACTTGCCTTATGTGAAGTTGGTCTAGGATTGATTCCCTTTAGTGGGCCCTTTCTGTGTTTCTGCCAGAAATAACCTTTGGGGTATGGCGCTATGCAATTGATTGCATTCACAGTCAACAAGGGATGTAGGAGGCCTCTCCCAGAAAGAAAATCGGTTAAGTGTTGGGTCAGAATTAACAAAATCATACATTAATGACAAGAGTAATTAATTTTGTTAAAAGGTTAACTTTTATTAGTTTTTTTTTTTTTTTAAACATTGCCAAAAAATCGGGGTATGGTGCCATACCCATTTTACCCTCTGGCAGGAACCCTTCCTTTGGGCTATTTCTCATTCCAGCCAGTGCATGTGGTATGTGCTGTCTTGTCTGTGTGATGGTGCATATGAAAGATCCCTTGTTACCAATGAAAACAAATGTAGCGAGTTTCCTCTCTGACTATAATATGTAAAAATTACTAAATGTTCCACATCTAACTTCTAATTAAGACATATATATGTACATACACAACATTAGAGTGTATGTAATTAATATATATAAATGTAAATGATACATCCTTGTTTAATTAAATGGAGCCGACTTAGTATCACTGATAACAAGAATGTTAAATTATAGGGCACAAGAACTGAGCTATGTGGCACTACATTAACTTGGTCATTTTTATACATGTGTATATATGTGAACCCGTTTTTATACCAGAATGAACTTGTAATCTTCGAAATTTATAACATAAGATAAATCCTATAGGCTCAGACAGCACTGACATGGGCTGAATTAGTTTAATGTGATAGAATATCACCAAAATAATTACCATAATGTAGCCCAATGCCTGGTTCCAATCCCTGGCGGAGAGAGGGCCCACGGGGGATAAACTAGTTATCTGATAAGCACCGCTGCCATATCAGCAGTACCTGTCAATGTTGAGAATGACAGCAACACGTCTGAGTGGGGCTGTTTGCAAAGAGCAGCATCAAACAGAACTAGTAGTCAGGATGGTAGAACACTGTGGGTGTCTCACGGCCACATGCATGGCTGCAGGTAGAACCGACTGCTGCACCTGTGGCGTGAACGTCACACTGCCAGCCTCCAAGTGATGGAATGCCCTGGCTGTCAGGCTGTAATACCGCGGATATAGTAGAAAACAAATCAACCTCCTTAAAGTTTTAACATAATATAGTCTTGGAGAGGAAACCCACTACATTTTTTTTTTTCAATAGAAGCAAAGGATCTTTTACACACACCGGAACACAGACAAGATAGCCCATGCCACAGCTTTTCATTCACTATTCATAGTACAAGCACTGGCTTGAATGAGAAATAGCCTTAAAGGCCCACTGATGGGGATCGATCCTAGACCGACCATACATTTGGTGAGTGCTATAACATTGGTCTACATCCTGCCCCTTTACCTACAGTACATGTTAATAATCACTTCATTTAAACATTTACCTTAGTTTGAAACCCAACACCTGATGTGCTGGGTTTATTTTTATTTATTTTTTATTTTTTTAATGACGCACTCAACACATTATATTACGGTTATATCGGCGTCGGACATATGGTTATGTCGAGGAATAAACCCAGTGGTTAGCTGACAGGGATCGATCCTAGACCGACCGCGCATCAGGCGGGCACTGTACCAATGGGCTATGCTGCCCGCTTGTGTGCTGGGGTGCCATTAAACATTCATACATTGTTTTTTTAAAGCTTTCAGAATGTTCAAAGTAGTATATTTATATATATACTTGTACATGTAAACATGTATGTATGCATATATATACTCACAAGGTTTTTACCAGACAGTAAAACGGGTATGGCACTAAGCATGCCCAAAATATTTGTTTGCAGATTTTATTTTTCTAAGCTGATCTTTTGACAAAATTAAGGACTCTTATCATTAATGATTAATGTATGATTTTCTTAACCATAAACCATTTTCTTCCTCGGGGACACCCCCATACCCCCATTAATGTGTACTAATATACTGAGCATTTCCAGTGTATGAGTCTGAACTCCTGATAACCTAAAGGAATGGGAAAGAAAGAAAGAAGGAAATGTTTTATTTAACTATGCACTCAACACATTTTATTTACGGTTATACGACATCAGACATATGGTTAAGGACCACACAGATTTTGAGAAGAAACATGCTGTTGCCATTTTATGGGCTACTCTTATGTTGATTAACAGCAAGGGATCTTTTATTTGCACTTCCCACAGGCAGGATAGCACAAACCATGGCCTTTGTTGAACCAGTTATGGATCACTGGTCAGTGCAATTGGTTTACACCTACCCACTGTGCCTTGCAGAACACTCACTCAGGGTTTGGAGTCGGTATCTGGATGAAAAATCCATGCCTCGACTGGGAACTGAACCCAGTACCTACCAGCCTGTAGATAAAGAAATGGGATGGGAACTCTATTAATGTGCCTATATTCAATGAAGGTTCAGACACACCAATCCCGGATTTAGCCTCTGACTTCACCAGTGACCAATTCAGGGACAGGAGTGGAGAGGGGGGAAGAGGGAATCTTACAAGTACATTTAATTTCATTCCGGTCACTCCTTTAAATATTGTATTTGTAAGAGCGAATCATCCAAGTGAAGTGAGTCAAACTAATTACTTATCATGCCTATGGTCATTACATTCCTGCAATAATGGAACTTGAAAAGAAAATTAACATTATATATATTTTTTTATTTTTTTTTGGTTGGTTTGTTTAACGACGCACTCAACACATTAAATTACGGTTATATCGGCGTCGGACATATAGTTATGTCGAGAAAAAACCCCAGTGGTCAGCTGACGGGGATCGATCCTAGACCGACCGCGCATCAGGCGGGCACTCTACCACTGGGCCATGCTGCCCGCTAACATTATATATATACTTGTGAACCAATTTTTGAACTTTATATATACAAAGGTTTGTTACTTCTAATTTAACTAAGTGATTTTTGTGTACATACACATTCATAATATACCATATATATTATATTCATATATTTTTTGACACAACTGTAAATTTATATGAATCCTAAATTGACTTATGTTCTAAAATTAAAAGTTGAAAACTTGAGGATACTGGCTATAGAACTGTTTTCACACATTCCAGAAATCCATTCATTCAAAAAATTCCTAAACAGATTTTTTTACATTTGGAACATCAATACAATAGTATAGAACCATAGTAAAATTGTTAGGCTAATGGGGTGGGAGCGCTCTGTGAATCGAGTTAGATCACACAATAGACATATAGGGCCTATATCTATTGTACTGTATAGGGCCTATATTATGTTGTACTGTATAGGGCCTATATCTATTGTACTGTATAGGGCCTATACTATGTTGTACTGTATAGGGCCTATATCTATTGTACTGTATAGGGCTTACATTTATACTGTACTGTATAACAGCATACACATGTTCTTGTACAATCCCAGGGTATAATCTAGACACATTTTTAAGGGTCCCTTTTTGGTTAATTGGGAAAAAATAACATTTCAAATACAAAAAAAGGGAATTTTCAAAAATAATCAATACTAATACCAAGCCTTTTCGTAAGAGGCGAGTAGCGACTTGTGTGCGCCTCATACACGCCTTAAAACTTACAACTGTTTTTGCTATAGGCTATTGTTGAAAAAAGTCATCACAACCCATTAAAGCAATATTGTAAAAAGAGCCGTTTCCTTCTTTAACTTAGCAACTTTGGGAATCCTAATTGGGAAACTGTTGGGTCGTAGTTGGGAAAAGTTTGGTATTGGATTGGGAATTTACATTAGGGGAATGGGGCCTTTCACAGGCCCCAAAATGAATGGTAGATTATACCCTGAATCCAAGTTAAAGAATTAATTATAATTGAATGCATGCTCTGGACAACCGTGTATAGAAAAACAACACATAAAATACATACACCATAAAGTTATTAGATCATCTCACGGCAATCAAACACGTAACCACACACAGTGCTCAACAGACTATACACTTAAGTATAGACAGACTGATCTTTATCTTAGAAGTTACTGACTAGTAACACAGAGTAAACAAATATGATTAATTAACTAAATTACTTTAATTCACAAAGGTGTTGAATGCCCCACACGGAAATGTGTCACAAAAATCCATTTAATATTGACCTAATAAAATCAAATGCAAGCACTATTGATTGGCCATTCCAGCAATATTCTTTGAGTGCCAAAGACAAGAGAATGGAAACCCAATATGAATGCCATTCGTTATTTCCACACATGCAGAACTTTAGAAAAATCAATATGGAATCCAGCCGACAGCAAAAACAGTTGAAAACTTGTACAGTGGTGGTACCGGGTTACATTTTACAAATTGCAAGTACATTGTAGGCCATATAATGCAGACTTGTACATTGTGTGCCATATAATACAGACTTGTACATTGTAGACCATATAATTTGTTGTACAGTGGTGGTACCAGTTGATGTTAATACATATTACAAACTTGTATATATTGTAGGCCATATAATTTGTTGTACAGTGGTAGTACCATAGGAGGTAATACATATTAGTATTATTACAGACTTGTACATTGTAGGCCATATAATGTGTTGTACAGTGGTGGTACCATAGGAAGTAATACATATTACAGATTTGTACATTGTAGGCCTGTCACCATATAATTTGTTGTAAAGTGGTGGTACCAGATGATGTTAATACATATTACAGACTTGTACATTGTAGGCCATATAATTTGTTCTCTATATATTACAGACTTGTACACTGTAGGCCATATAATTTGTTGTACAGTGGTGGTACCATAGGAAGTAATACATATTACAGACTTGTACATTGTAGGGCATATAATTTGTTGTACAGTGGTGGTACCATAGGAAGTAATACATATTACAGACTTGTACATTGTATGCCATATAATTTGTTGTACAGTGGTGGTACCATAGGAAGTAATATATATTACAGACTTGTACACTGTAGGCCATATAATTTGTTCTCTATATATTACAGACGTGTACATTGTAGGCCATATAATTTGTTCTCTATATATTACAGACGTGTACATTGTAGGCCATATAATTTGTTCTCTATATATTACAGACGTGTACATTGTAGGCCATATAATTTGTTGTACAGTGGTGAATGAGAACCCTGTATATATATGTATATACCTGATTTGAATAACTTTAGAAGCATGTTATAACATCTCTTTTTCCAACCCAGATGTATTTTCACTCGATCAACACAAATTGATAGTTTGCATCAGTGATCAAAGCATTGTTCTTTTGTTTGTGATGGAAGAATAATGATTCATCAATTATGGAGCACATTATCTGAGAGCATTATGCGTCACAACCAGGTCACAAAGTCGGTATACATGGATTTCTTTGTCACTAATTAGAGACAATGTAAAGAAATCAATCAACAATTTACACAAAATTGGTCATGTTTATTTTGTGCAAAATTCATAAACACTTTAATACAGCATACGTGTCAGGGCTTGAAGATATGGCCTGTTGTTATTTATTCATCCATAGTAGGTAAAAATAAAAAGGTTTCTGCCAGAGCATAAAACAGGAATGGTGCCATACCCAATTGTTGTTTTTTGGGGTGTTGTTTTTTTGTTTACCTTTTGACAAAATTAAGAACTCTTAGTCTTAGCATTTCTGTATGATTTTGTTAATCCTAAATCTAACTCATTTTCTTTTTATAGGGGGACTGGGGTTATATTCAGCAAACACATAAATATTGAATTCCATATATAGCACCATATACCGGTACCCAAAAATGTCTTTCTGACAGAAATCCTGTATATGTGGGTGGGTGAATTTTAACATGGTCATATAGCAATAAGGTTTCGAGCATTTATAGATGTACTACTAGAAGATAAAAAGATCTGTTTTACAACAGTGCTGGAAATTAGAATCAAAACAGCATGATCGGAGAGAGTGTTTGGGACAGTGTGTGAAAAATTAGGACCTCTGAGGTGTGTTTTAGATAGAGTATTATGAAATTAAAATGTAACAGAATCACCAGCTAACTAGCCGATGAGATAACCATACATGCTGTATGTATATATATATATATATATATAGATCTGTCTCTTGAAAAATTACCTGTGATGTTTTGGTGGTTTTAGCAGGCAAATTTCTCAGTTTGATTTGTCAGTTCAAAAAAATAGATGGCTTGGGGTTTTTTTATCACTGATACATGTATGTATTGTCTGACAAGTAAATACATGTACTATGTAGTTTTTCAGACTGTGCCGAACTGTTGGGCTAGTAAATATATGTAGTTTGTCAGATCATGCCCGGCAAAAAAAAACAAAAAACGATAAACATGCCAAAATCCTGATATATATATATGTAATATTTTCCCAACATTAATACTATCATTGTGCTTACTTGCAAGGAATTCCTTTTGAATGCACAGTATTTGTGTTTTATTAACCCCAACATAATTTGGGATACCAATGGTAATTTTACACCAGAGCTGTTAATATCACTTAAAATCATGGGGAAAAGTCTGGAGTAGTGGAAATTATATTTCTCTCATCCTCAGGTAGGCCTATAAGTGACAGAGCTATCCCATGAAAGAAAGCTATGGAAGAAACGTTCTATCTCACATGCACTGGGATATCATGTGCTTGCATTTAACATGATGTAGTTGGCAATATGTAACACTATATTAAAGGGACATACCCTAGTTTTTAAACACTAAGGCATATTGTTTTTACTATCATAGTCATTATTGATAACTGAAATCCAACTTTACATCTAGCTGTTATAGTTTAGATTATCAATTTCCGTACATTCAAAATGTTTTTGGTCATCCCAGTGTTTTTAATATCACAAAATGCATGTCTAATATTGTTAAAAAGGCACATGCGTCTGAGAAGTAACAGTTATGGAATCAAGTTTTAGAGAGTATTTCACAATTTCAAAAGTCTCGGACTCATGGTTCACTAAATTGCAACTCTATCCAAATGTGTTACAGCTTTGTAGATTAACTAAACTTAGTATTAATTTTCACGGGTTGAAACTAGGATCTGTCCCTTTAACTAAACTTAGAGTTAATTTATGATTGAAACTAGGGTATGTACCTTTAACTAAATTTAGTGTTAATGTTCACGGGTTGAAACTAGGGTCTGTCCCTTTAACTAAACGTAGTGTTAATTTTCACGGGTTGAAACTAGAGTCTGTCCCTTTAACTAAACTTAGTGTTAATTTTCACGGGTTGGAACTAGGGTCGGTCCCTTTAACTAAACTTAGTGTTAATTTTCACGGGTTGAAACTAGGGTCTGTCCCTCCCTTTAACTAAACTTATTGTTAATTTTCATGGGTTGAAACTAGGGTCTGTCCCTTTAACTAAACTTAGTGTTAATTTTCACGGGTTGAAACTAGGGTCTGTCCCTTTAACTAAACTTAGTGTTAATTTTCACGGGTTTAAACTAGGGTCTGTCCCTTTAACTAAACTAAGTGTTAATTTTCACCGGTTGAAACTAGGGTATGTCTCTTTAACTAAACTTAGTGTTAATTTTCACGGGTTTAAACTAGGGTCTGTCCCTTTAACTAAACTAAGTGTTAATTTTCACGGGTTGAAACTAGGGTCTGTTCCTTTAACTAAACTTAGTGTTAATTTTCACGGGTTGAAACTAGGGTCTGTCCCTTTAACTAAACTAAGTGTTAATTTTCACGGGTTGAAAATAGGGTCTGTCAATTTAACTAAACTTAGTGTTAATTTTCACGGGTTGAAACTAGGGTCTGTCCCTTCAATGTGAGATGGTGACATGAGATCATTAGAGATGTTTTAAAATTAATATTTATTAAAACTTTCATTATATATAAAAGCTATCTTGTAATTCCTTATGGGAAGCACCTATACAGGGATGACAGTGTAAAACCAATAGTTTGGCTTGAGGTTGCCACTCTCAATTTCATATTCATCTATGAAGGATATTTTCACAGATATAACAAATATAATAACTAACACAAAATAAAACCCCAAGTGCGTTGGAGTGGTATGGTGTGGTCCCTGCTATAAATACTAATGACTAAATGTCTTTCATTTCTCCCTTGAGCAGCCCTAAGTTTGCCTGTGTTGTAGAGTTTGGGTATTATAGAAGTGGGGGTAAAACGTTTTATCACTAGGTTTTGGGTTAGGCTGAGGTTTCCTTTGTATACATGTATTAATATATTAAAAATTATATTAATTTCGCCCCATTTTTGTTCTGTATTTTAAAAATTTAATCTTGAATAAAACCTGCTTTCTATATTATTTTTTTGGGAAGGACTTTCTGTTGGTATTGTTATGTATAAAGAACATTACAAAAACTTGTAATAAATAGTTACGGTTAGGGTTAGTGACAGTGCCAAAGAAAGGTTTTTATGCAAAAACATTATTGAAATGAAAATTCGTGTGATCCTCACATTAGTTGTTTTGTTTAATTTTTTAAAAATAAAACATATCACTAAATTTAATAATTATTTTGTGATAAATTATTTCAATATAAAGTAAACATTCTCACCTGCCCTCGATAAATAAATCCATATTTCTGTGCCACCAGCCGAGCGGTCTTTTCCCCACCCTCCATGTGGACCGCCCATGTGTCCGTGTAGTGTTTACCACAGCCCACTTCGACCAGTAGAAAGCCTAATATTGAAACCCGTAGAACGTAGTTGTAGCCATGCATTGTGTTGAGTAATCCGGTATTCTCCAAGAGGTAGCCGCAAGCTACCCCCGGCGAGGAATCCCTCTCCGTTTACTCTTTGGTTGATAAATCCAGTTCGGTCGGGGTGCCAGAGATTTCCTGAAAGTCCAAAATTCTCTGAACAAAGTGCCGACAATCATCTGTGTTTTGTATCCTTTCTCACAGACGGCTGCTGCTGCCTAACCGTTCTCCATCGTAATTTGTTAGACCTACATGTAGATGCAGCTACTGTGGTTCCTTGTGGTCGAGTGAGCCTGCGTAGATTTTTCTGTAGACCTTTCTACATCAGGGTTACGAAACCCTGCCGAGAGATGAACTCTCTGTTTGACAGCCGCAAAAGCTATTTATAGCGCCCGCCAGATGGCGTGGTTGTTAGTGCGGAAGTCAAAGTAATGTGCGCCTGCGCTTTCGTCCGAAAACGCAAAATACTATAATCTATTCAGTAATATAATTTCTATGTAAAATGTTCTTGACATATATGTTTGCGCATATACACAAAACAGCGTAATAACCGATAGTTATTGTAGACAGAAAAAGCGTGAAAACTGATAGGTGTGTATTTATTATTTGTTTATAATTCTGACATATTTTTATATTATTTTTAATAATTTTAGGAACGTTTACAAAAATTAAATTAAACTGAAGCCACCAAAACTAATTATTTCGAGGAGGGACTAATAATTTCCATTCTAATGTCGTTTGAAATAAACTTTAATTTAAGAGAGATTAATTATTTTTTTTTAAATAGACGAATTTTTTGTATTTATTTTTGTATATATTTTTTAATATATATTTTT
>JAECMU010108615.1:0-15863 GCA_016106625.1 Dracogyra subfuscus
ACTAAATTCTATAATTGATTAGTATTTTTTTTAATATGTCAGTACGTAGATGCCACGTGACACCCAACATAAGGCTCAATCTGCACGCCTATACCAATTGGAGATCCGATTTGTATGACTGTAGAATAGGTCAGGTCAGGTCATAAGGGTTTAACGTGCACATTCAGAGGAAGCTGGGAGGTAGAAGGGACCATCTGCACTGGCAGATGCATGGGAGATGGGAGCACCAGCAGTCCGATCAGGATCGGCAGTAGGCGGGGTTATTAGGTGGTGTTGGTGGGGCCTTGGAATTTTGAATGGAGCATTAATTATGCATTAATTATGCCAAAAAGAAAAGGTGCGCATTTCAGTATGAAGGAACGGTCGGCCGAAAGTAAAAGGATACGGAGCTAATGTAGTTTTAGAATTTAGTAGATCGAGAGTAGCTCGTTAATTAGACCTCATTGCTGCTGTGGTGCCTCCCTAGGTTGCCCGAAGGGCCCTGTTACTAATGTGATAGTGGAATAGGGTTACCAATTTAGACAATGATAATGAACACTAATTTGACAGTCCAACTAATTTTACTTCATCTTTGATTCCCTCCCTCTAAAGTTGAATTTGCTAATGTCAGTACATAAGTAAAGGTTGGACCTGATATCTGTCTGGCTGGGTTTCATAGTCTCCGGTTCCTGCCTGTGGATCTAAATGACTCAACTTATGGCTATAAGAAAGTTCATTGGCAGTACATAGTGCAAGTACATAATGTGTAGTATATATGTAGAATAAAAATTAAAATAAAGAAATAATAAGTTTATACTCCATGGTAAGTACATGTGTACGGCTTTCTATTTATATCCCAACCAAATTACAGTAAACAATAGAACATTTTTGTAATCTACAAAACAATTTCCCTTTTCTTTTTACATCAAACCAACGTGCAATTATTGCCTTTTTTAATGTCGTGATTTCGAGCTACAGTGTTAGTTTAAAGACATAACATTCCCTCATGCTCAGGTTTCTACGCATCATTTTCTAATTAAAACAATTAGCCCACCACTTGGGGGCCACGATGTATACGTAAACGTACGATTTACTTAAATAATTAAACACGAATTACCTGTTTTCGTGCACGCAAAACCTCCGCACTGTGTTCTTGCTTTGCCTTGTGAACTAGACTTCGACGAGATCTGATGTGACCCGGAAGAGATTGCTCATTAGGGCTGAGACGTCGACTGGAACAGCTATCTGGGGTCAACAGCGCATGGTTACTTCTGGAATGATAAATAGTAACAACATAAAACGTGGTATTAACTTCATTTATTTGTGCATTCATTTTCATCTCTTTGGAGAAACCCTTGCACATTTATTATGTTTCATTGTTTGTTTTTTTGATGAAGTGACGGACTTGACAGCTGTGGTGGATTACTCATGACGGGTGCCATTGGTGGGGGCAGGGTATGCACAACTTTCACGAACACCTGATATTATCACTGTTATGACAGTGATTCATGAGAGCATGTCATCACAACTATACATATTCTAATTAGCTCTGTCCGGTGCTAATTTTGATTTAGAAAACAGAACAGAACTTTATTTACTCTCATGGCCCTCGTTCGGTGGAATCAGAGAACATAAATAATAATAAACATACAAATTGTCAATATGGTTTGAAAAACATATATACCACGATACAAACAGATAAGCAGGTAAATATTAAAAACAGTTAAAATTACACCTAAGTCAAGAAGCACAAAATTGTTTGTTAATAACTGATACAAACTTACACAATTTATAAGAACACAAATACGTTTTGAGCAGAAGAGTTACATAGTTTTTGTTAAGATATTTAAGTATTTCTTGTCTAAATGTATTTGAACAAGTCTAGGGATAACATATTCTTTTTGGTAGTGCAAATAGGATGAAATCTCCAGTAAAGGATCACTTTGGAAGTGGCTGTCCTCCTATAGACGAGGCACTAGATAGTCTAGAGACTGGTGGAATCAACAACTATTTTGCCAAATCCCCTTTTGACTTTGCATTGTGCAGAGATACGGACCTGATCACGTATTACGATTTTGTTGTTTACATTTATTAAAACGTATAGACATCAAATACATAAATAGAATACAAACTACGTTGTACAGAACATACCGAACTAATAGACTTACATGTTAAAATATTCTCAAAAGATTTCAGATACTGAGGTTATAGCAAGTATGAAGTTGAGGTCTAGTTCAAATAACGTTCTTACAAACACCCCATCCCACTCTACCCAGCCATTCTGCCTAATAATGAGCACACGTTTTATTCTTGGATCGACTGTACAGTTCGAGATATCAGACATTTGTGAATTGGAATACTATGATGTTGAGATCATGATATCCGACTGTACATGTACAACAAATGCTAACATATTTTGTTTTCTTTTGTTAAACAGGCTGTTTGTTGCAATATTGTAACAATTTGGAACTTTCGATTGCTTTTAATATATCACTGACACTATAAATAATAATGTATCAAGCACGTAATAAACTGCCCTTGTAACATAATATTCATGATGCTCAAAGCATAAAATTGTCAATCGTTTTACAACTATTTTTTTCATCCCATAGTTAGCATTGAATTTGTAATTATTAAAGTTACTATCTGACTTTGCTGTATTGAAAGATATTTGCGACTAATAAAATCTTTTATCAACTAACATTACGTATTAAATATATTTTCTTGTTAAGAATATCTGTGGTTGTACATTCAATGGGTTAATCGTCTTAATATCTGTAAGTAGCCCACATTGGATTTGGTATTTAAATAATTTTGTGTTCTTGAAAAAATATATACATGTATTAGGAAACAAAATGAAGTTTTGGCTATGATATAAACACTAGGATGATCAGAAACACATTTAATTTACAGCCATTAATATTTTACGCAGAAAAAAATATTTAATATATAATTACAGTAGTTAAAAAGTCTCTGTTGGTCGGCAATATCGTAACAATTGAAGCCAACTCAGGACAGTCCCTTTAAAGTAAGTATATGTATAACAGTTTCAAAATCAGAAGTCCTGAGGTCAATTTCACAAAACATCGTAAGTTTACGTCTGCAACTAGCAATTATACCGGGCATTAATTTATAAGTGTTTGGCATCTATTTCACGAATAATATTACATCATTAAGGAAAATGGAGCATTTTGAGGAGCATTTGTTGTACTATAATATTAATACGAATTGTGGGTTTAGTCGTAGATTTACGTTTACGTGCAAAACTAGGCGTACGATGTTTTGTGAAATTCGGTCCAGGGACTTTAATTTGATACTTGAAGATGACGAAAAACCCCACCAACAGCTGTTCAAGCCAATAACCACTATAATGATTGTCATTATGCTTTTAATGTATTTTTGTCTCAACAATTACTCTATTAGTTCACTTGTTGGGAGATGAGGCATCATCAGGGGCTGTTTTATGACACGGTTACCCCAACGTGTCATGGCATCGCGTGTCGACTAAAATTAACAATAAAAACCCAGGTGCCCGAACATCGTAACTTGTATAATCCAATAACCCATATACAATTTGTTTTAACCTTTAAAATAATCCCTGACGTGCACATCTGTTTTTCCATTCCACCGCGTCGCATTTGACCCATAGACGTTTGTGTGATCAATAATCGATGGTTCTAAATGGGCTAAAATGCATTCAAATAATTCTTATACTTTAATTTTAGTAACTGAGGGGTTCGGATCTTGCTCAGCTGGTAGAGGGCTCGACTGGTGTGCTATGGTTGTAGGATCGAACCACATTGGCGGACCCATTCTCTCATTCAGTTTCTTCCCGTCCCAATCAGAACCTCAGACTGGTATATCAAATATCATATGTGCTGTCCTGTCTGTGGGAATGTGCATATAACAGATGTTTTGCTACTAATGGAAAAATATTGCGGGTATCCTCTAAGAATTATTAAATTGTTTGACATACAAAAGCCGATTAGTAATAAATCAATATTCTCTAGTGGCGTTGTTAAATAAAATAAATTGTGACGTGTGAGTGTCAAAATACGCATTATGGTAGACACAGAGTAGCCATAGTCTAAAATGTACTTTGCTTTCATTTCAGTTACCACACACACAACTGTCAAGCAAATTTAAATTTAAATGACGTCGTATATTGATTTAAATATAGATACTTTATAATGATGCTAGTTTGAATGTTCATTCTTGAGATCAAACTAAAAGGGTTTTAAAATGTGTCCATCAGTATATGATGCTGAATTAACAAGTTCGAGATACTGATCGCTCGAGAATTGTTACCGACTATGCCATACATAACTTGTTTTTATAGCACGAATAAATGACAGTAATTATGCTAATATAACTATCATACATATCACTATACAAACGATAAGGATATAGTATGGATTATCAATAGTTAGATTTTTATCTTTATGGTCTTCTATAGCTTCTGGCAGGCCGAGCGGTGCGACGTTTAGTAGGTCATATGGAAATTGAATGTTGCTAATAGAACTCTGCTAACACTGACCTCGATCGTCGGGTTGCCAGAAAACCGTGTCATGTGTGTTGGATATCTTAGTCGTAGAATATGTGAAGCATCTGGCAGTTTAACACGTAGACTATAATGCATGAAACTTGGTCTAACCATAGTAGCACAGTGAAACGATAGAACACGAGAGAAGAATGAAAGAGAAGGTCATAGAAAAGGAGAAAGAAAGCGAGTTAAAACGTTCGTTGTGTTTAACTACACCGCTACAACACATTGATTAATTAATTATCGGCTATTGGATGTCAAACATTTGATAATTACGACACGTAGTTATCAAAGGAAACCCACTACATTTTTCTTAATGCCGTAAGCGATCTTTTATAATATGCACTTTCCCACAGACAGTAAATCACATACCACGACCTTTGACCAGTTGTGGTGCACTGGTTGGAAAGAAAATCAGTTGAATGGATCCACCGAGGTGGTTCGATCCTACGACGCTAGCACCTCAACCGACTGAGCAAAATCCAGTCCCCAAGAAAGAGGGAGAACGTTTGCTTTGTTTAACAACACCACTAGAGCACATTGATTTATTTGAATCTATTGGATGTTAAACATTTGATAACTTTGAAAGTTTGTTTTGTGTAACGACACCCCACCATAGCACAGTGCTTTATTAATCATCAACTACTCTTGGTGTCCTAAATTTATTTTAACTTGTAGTCTTAGAGTAAACTCGCTATATTTTTCCATTAGGAATCTTTTATATGTATTTTCACAGACAGGATAACACAATACTGCCATTGATATACAAGTTTTGGGGCACTAGTTGTAACGGGGAAAACCCAGAGAATCGGTCTACCTGAGGGCTGCGATCCTACGACCAAAACACCCCAGGCAGTCGCTCTACCTACTGAACTATAGTCGAAGTATAGAAGAGAGAATGAATGAATATCGGTCTACCTGAGGGCTGCGATCCTACGACCAAAACACCCCAGGCAGTCGCTCTACCTACTGAGCTATGGTCGAAGTATAGAAGAGAGAATGAATGAATGAATGTTTAACGACACCCCAGCACGGAAAAATATATCGGCTATTGGGTGTCAAACTATGGTAATGCAAATAAATAAAGCGATGATCAACACCAATATAAAAATTAAAGATTTAAACAAAAAACAATGCAAAGAACTGTACAAAAACACAAATATCACAGAATTTTACGGATACTGAATTTTACTCAAAACTTCAATTTTGTGCTGTACTGGCCATTCTCAAAGAGAATGTTACACCCCTGCACCACGATGAGGTTACAGCACGAGCAGGGGTATAGAAGAGAGGGTGTGGAACACACTTCTACTAGTATCATAGGTTAACTCGTGAACGCGTACGCGTTGCTATATACATATCAGTACAAGTACATCTACAAATTTGGAATCTCCCCCCCACACACACACACACATAAACGTAAAAACGAAATACGTACGATGAACTAGGTGGCTCTGTCATAGTAATAAGTTTCCTGGAACTGACCCACAGTGCATGTATAACAAAAGCGTAGCAAATAATCATGATCAGTGTAGGCGCCGCGAACATGGCGACGAATTGGTAGACGCTAAAGATGAGTCTCTCGTTTGGGTTGATGCCGTAGTCGGCGCACATTATGACAGTCACTGACGTGTCGTTGTTGTAAAACACACTTTTCTCGGCAGCCTGGAAACAAAATAAGAATAACAAGACATAGCAACACCTTAAACGATATTCATCAAAGTCCATAGTCTAGACACACACGCAGAAAAAAAAACCCGGATACACATTCATCCCACACAAACACACAGCAGCAAACACTAACCCAAAGTTCAGCTAACTATTTGGTTGGTTCTCAACGTGACCATTTGGTTTACCGTGCAGGCGGGCGTTTTCCCGCTCGGTCTTGCTGAACGCAGCCCTGTACTCACGTGCACACGTACACACCACACTTCAATTTCGTTCAAGGGATTCGTGAAAGGTTTTGTTTCAAAGTTGCTCAATGTCCTCCCAAAACAACAACAACAACAACAAAATAAAAAAACAAAAAACAAAAGTTATAGCTCTTAGCCGTAGGTGTAGCAATAAGAGGTATTATTCCTAGAATCTACTATGATGGGCACGTCTTACCGTGCACTCCTTAAACATCGATAGCCCTCCCCCCACACCTCCCCAAAGTGATACCAGCTGGCTGTAATGTCTTTGAAATGTATAAATTGTACCTTGGGCGACATGCTCATTGATCAATATTATAACTAAATAATTGTATTTACTAACAGAATAACAGCATTATTAGAAAATATGTAGACGGTTTGGACAGGTTAAGCGTGCCGTGTCACATAATTTTGTCTCGTACATGATTTCCACTCACCGTTCTTTAACGGCGAACAACAGTAGCGTGTTCAGAAGGCAGAGCGCTGGCGAACAATATGACTGGTACAGCTAACGTTTCGATAACATTCGCGAACTATTTGACGTTGTTATTTTGATGAATATACTACTCCAAACCCTGAGTGAGTGCTCCACAAGGCTCAATGGGTAGATGTAAACCACTTGCACCGACCAGTGATCCATAACTGGTTCAGCAAAAGCCATGGTTTGTGCCATCCTGTCTGTGGGAAGCACAAATAAAAGATTCCTGGCTGTTAATCGACATAAGAGTAGCCCATGAAGTGGCGACAGCGGGTTTCCTCTCAAAATCTATGTGGTTCTTAACCATATGTCTGACGCCATATAATCGTAAATAAAAAGTGTTGAGTGCGTCGTTAAATAAAACATCTCATTCTTTCTTTAATAGATTTGGAGTACCATATCATATATCTTGCTAATTTTAATCTATACATATGGCATATAAGTATAAACCCACTGAAATGGGGTCTGGGATCGATCCCCGTCTGTAGGCCGATTGGAATAGTTCTCGTTCCAGCCAGTGCACAACGACTGGTATATCAAAAGCTGTGGTATGTACTACCCTGTCTGTGGGATGATGCATATAAAAGATCCCTTGCTGCTAATCGAAAAGAGTAGCCCATGAAGTGACGACAGCGTGTTTCCTCCCTCAATATCTGTGGTCCTTATATGTCTGACGTCATATAACCGTAAATAAAATGTGTTGAGCGCATTGTTAAATAAAACATTTTTTCTTTCTTTTTCCCACTTAAATGTGTCACTGCACTTCGGCAATGAACCTTTAAAATATTTGAATATAGCAGTGTCTTGCTAACTTTAATCTTTAAATACTTATTACACATAAATGTAAAAACCAATGAAATTTGTTACGTGTAACTGTGGAAATGCACCTTTAACAGACATGCAGTATCATAATATATAGCCGCGCTAACTTCGAGTTTCATCTTACTCTGTTTTTATTACCGTGAAAGCTGCCAGTGACTGATGTAATCGGCACTCCAAGCGCCGTCAGTGTTGCGGGTAATTC
The DNA here is from genome assembly GCA_016106625.1 of Dracogyra subfuscus. Taxonomy (NCBI): domain Eukaryota; kingdom Metazoa; phylum Mollusca; class Gastropoda; order Neomphalida; family Peltospiridae; genus Dracogyra; species Dracogyra subfuscus. The sequence continues at coordinate 7,938 of JAECMU010108615.1, forward strand.
AGTGATGAACGACCAACACGCGGAATCCACGCCGATTGCTCTGCCGACGTTTCAATGCTATCGGAAATAACACTGTGACGAGACTTCACGAAATTACAAGAGACTGAAATGATTTTACGCCACTTAATGACAAACTGGTCGCGTTATCTTAATGAAATCATATCGTAAAACTGATTTCATAAAATGTCATCTAAAAGAAGAAATTTAATCTCGATAATAACTTCTAGTTAAATATTGTACAACCTTTTATCTAGCCTTCTTCAAATGTTTTTTTTCTCTACTGGTTTCAGTTTGTAAATAACTTGTGTTGGTGGATCGCAGAATAGACAAGTGTTTCTATGCTGTTTTATTTTGCAGTAGCATTTGCTTAATCCAATGAGTTTGAAGATGGTAACAGTTTGACTCTCCGGAAGATTTAGAAGCTGAACAAAGTTTGTTTTGTTTTCAAAACCTGAACACATAATTATATTTATACTGGATACCTCGTGATAAAAAAGTGTTGATAAAACAACAGGAAATATGCTGACATAACCACTGACTGAAGATGCCACTGTAACAAATTAAAAGTCAAAAGGTCAAAGTTAGTTTTGTTTAACGATGCCATTGACTTATTAATTATCGGTATCGGATATCAAACATTTTGTAATTTTTATGTATAATCTTGGAGAGTAAACCTGCTATATTTTTCTATCAGTAGCAAATTATATTTTATATGCAGCTTCCCACAGCAAGCTTGGCCTAAACCTAAACCTAAACCTAAGATTTTTAACGTACACGTTCAGAGCAAGCTGTTGTAGCGTACGCCTGTCGCAGTCGCAAGGACCGGCCTTGGCCGGATCCCTCCGTCTGTGACAGGAAAGGTGTGGGGGAGGGTAAGAGGGGATCACCTGCGCTATCAGGTTCAAGGGAGAACCAGTAGCCCAATCAACTTGGTGACAGGTGGGGGTTTTGTGGGTGCTATGGAATTTTGATACCCCAATGGGTGTGTCCGAAATTAAGGTTAAGTGCGCAATTTAAATGTAGGAATTTTGGCGCAATTTTGATGGTCGTTCTAAATTGAAACAGGACAAGCTTAGCACATGTCACGCCCTTTTATATAACAGTTGCGGAGCTCTGACGGGAATGAGAAATAGCCCAATGGGCCCACCGCCGAGATCAATCCTAAACCGACAACGTTTGTCCTCCATAACTCAATATAGCTACATTTGATATTTGAAATACTGTTTGTGTTCAGGAATGATTAGGCATTTAAAAATAAATCAGTTCACGTAACTAGAATAAACTGATTATTTTAAGGCCTAAAATTGCGTTTCCGGTAACATGCCGAAACAAATTAGACGGTCGGACGGCTTAAAAAATAAAAAATAAAAATTCACCTATGTATTAATTAAAAACATTCGGGGTCGGGACGTAGCCCAGTGGTGAATTCTCGATTGATGCGCGATCGGTTTGGGATCGACCCCCGTTGACCAATTGGAGTATTTCTCGTTCCAGCCAGTGCACCACGATTGGTATATCAAAGGTCGTGGTATGTGCTATCCTGACTGTGTGATGGTACAGATAAACGATTCCTTGCTACTAATGGAAAAATGTAGCGGGTTTGCTCTTTAAGACTATATGTCAAAATTATAAAATGTTTGACATTCAATAGAGGATGACCAATAAATCAATGTGCTCTAGTGGTTCGTTAAAGAAAACAAACTTTAATTTTTTTAAATCGGACAAAAGATACTTTAAAAATAATTATGGTAGGCCTTTATTTTAAGTAAGGTCGAGTTCGCGGAGGCACACAATTTGCTGCTATATACAGATTACCTCATTGTGGATATGAGGGGTGTACGTATAGGTGTAAATTATTTATATACTGTTGACAGTGGGGCAGTACGAACGATATCTAACGAGGGGTGAGTGCCGCTCAAGCTCTAGTCGAGAATCTTTATCTTTGGGCGTCTTCAAACGTGCTTTCTGAACATCTAAAGAACAGAATATCAATGCTTTAGGTGTTTAGTTTAAGCTTTTTAAGAGGTTATTTTTGGTATAGCAGGATCAAACAGGAAATGTTTTAGTCCCCACGTACCTTTACACGTTCTAATATTGAAAATTTCTAATTTCAAAAGATAATTTATTTGAATGCAAGTTTGAGGTAATTTGATCAGCCTACGCAAACATAATTCATAAAATGGAAAATCGGTTACCTAGGTAAAAACAAATCAACGTCTAGTTACTTAAAACTTCGAAATATTGTCTCCTTCTGCCGCCACGCTCAGTCTTTGAAGCTGGTAAAAATTATAAAAATAATGTTCCGGGAAGGGAGATTTATAGCTCCATTTACTTGCTTTTCTCACGCGGGTAATTAAATACTCATACTAAACGTGGTGTATCTGAACCACGTAATGACGTTGAACATTAGTTAAGTGAATACTTTATGAGATAACAGTGCTGCACATTAAGGAAACTGTTCTCGAAGTGTTGCATGTCTTACACGGACCAATCGATAGGTAATGCTCCAGACTACCATTTTAAAAGAACCGGTCGTCGATACACTGATTGCTAAAAGTGCCTGAAATAGTCAGAATAAATGAACTGCTACTTATATTGACGAAACACGCCTGAAAAAATAACAAAACCCGTCAAGTGTTCAACCATCTAATTATTTGTAAACAGAAACACTTGTTCATTAATAATGCTAGTGTCAGACTATCAGGTGTCACGACCAAGTTTGCCAACTCGACGGTATCGTTAGTTTTTCAAACTTACAACGGGTTTGCTCACATATGGTCGTAAGAGTTGTATATGACGAGAATCGAGTTGTACGAGTACAGTCCGATATAAGAGGTGTACATTTAGGTTTAAAGAGCATAAATCGACGAGTTACCAAACTTCGTTGTCAAGGTTGGTAGTCTGACGCTAGCATAATGCTCCACGTCGCCAATAAAACTAAATTTGCGACAGTAAAACCACCGATATACGTCCGCAAGTAGGAAAACACACTAGGTTTATCCCCTAATTTAATTCTATGATTATTGATATTTGATACTGAATACAAGTATCCCCATCTTATTTTAAACAGTATAAAACAGACCGAAATGCCTATTCAAATCTTTCTTTGATGATTACAAATAGATTGACTTCTGTAGTTTCTAAAAGACTCATTGATGTGAAATTACTTTTTATTTTTAGTACCAGCTGATGGGGTATGATGCCACTTTCATCACAGGAAATGAGGCGGTGTTGTGATTTATGGGTAGATAATTCGACATTTTTGTGATCAACCTACATTGATTTCCTGCATGTCTGTTACCAGGCAACTGCACTTGCTTAAAATAGCAGACATATACGTGTAGTCCTCTCAACGCTGTCCTGTTTTCACTGAATATATGCTGATATAGAAATTCTTTTGAAATGCATGCAAAAATAAATGGTGGTGTGTAACCTTAAATGGACTCTTCTGGGTTCGCTACTCCTTCCCGTTGGCTTATTCTGAGATGTGAATCATTGGTGTTGTTTTGTAACTTTTAGCTTTTCTTTGAACTGTTTTAACCTCATTAACTGTTCTAATAGTGAATCGTTGGATTTCTTGTAACTTTAGCTTTTTGTTCAACTGTTCTAACCTTCTTTTTTACACTTTGAACCTCTTTAATTGTTTTAACTGTTTTGACAGTGATTCATGAGTACATATCATCACAGGTGTATTTATTCTAATGAGTTCTATCCTGTGTTAGTTTTAATTTAGTAAACTAGTGTGGGAGTGGCAGTCCTCTTTATGGTGGTCAACAAGATGCATTGTCAGGTAATAAAAGAACTCTTCTAAGTGGCTGTCCTCCTATAGAAGAGGCACTAGATAGAGAATCACGGACTCTACCATTATTTTGGCGAATACCTATTGGAATCTGCATTGTACAGAGATTTTGTCGTTCAGATTTTAAAAGCTTCGCTCTTCGTTTTATATCTAGTTATCTCCTGATTAAGTTAATATTATATTGACAATATTATTTTGATGTTACACACAGAGACTTTTATTTTCGTCAAATGATTTTCTTTATTCTTTGTTATCCAATATAATTATGTACGCCTTTTTGGGATAGGTTTTCATGTTCTGTTTAAGAAAAAGTCCTCACTATTCCAAAATGTGTAGAATATGACGAGGGTGGGGAATACGGCTTCACAGATTTAGAGACATACCCTATGTTTTAGAAACTAACGCATATTTTGACTATTATAACCAAACACTCACCATGACATGGAATGTAGGAGATGAAAGAGCCACAGCTAAAACCCACACCAGTGGTAAAATCTTCTTCGTATTACCCAGCGTGCACCAGGAGCGCGCCATTATGGGATGAACTATCACTATATACCTGGAATAAAAAGATAATGTTTTAAAAATATATTTATTGAAATAACGTATAATGATATATTTCTTAAACTACATACTAAATTTAAATATACAGTGACCGAAAAATCGCTGTAATACGTTCAACCAACCGTTTGTCGCTAACACTAACGAATAATTACTTTTGAAATCAATCAAAATATTTTGCAAACGTTTAGCGAAATACAAATGGCTGGCTGGAAGTAGGTCAGGGTAGAGTTTAACCAAACCGAACCGAAAAACGTTCGCTAAATTGGTTTATACGCTTCGCATTAAACCAATGACCAAATCGGGGACCAGTCGCTCGCTATTGTTTGATTAAACCATATTTTATTGCATATAAGGTACAAATGGATTGTGCAGAAGTTATCCAACTTACGGGGCCCTCTCCTAATAACATACAAGAATGACAATATTGTTGAACACGGGGATGATGTCTTCATTATATGGGTGTTGTTGCGAGCACCCGGCAACAATCTCACTGTTTCCCACCCTACACCCACAAGTGGAAAACTCGTAACGACATGGAACATTCTTGCGTCAAGTTCAGCCAGCTGACATTTCCCTAACGCTCGCGAACTATTTGATGGGTTACTGACGTGCACAAACCAGTCTAGCGGACGTCTTTTCTACTCGGATGACCTCTGACCTGAGCAGCTGGCGCCGATTATCAGCAAGGGATCGTTTATATAAACAGACATAACAGAACATATCAATGCATCTGAGACAAACAGGCAGACAGACAGACAGACAGACAGACATATAGTCTGACCGACATACATACAGGTAGACAGACATGAAAGCCAAATTAATATACAATTGCGCTTTGTTTACATTTTTCATTTCAGGTTTTTTCTCTGACAATTTTGCTCATTTATACCGCCATCTATTAGGATAATATTTATTGGACAGTTATTAGTTAAAGTTTGTTTTGCTTAACGACACCACTAGAGCACATTGATTAATTAATCATCGACTACTGGATGTCAAACATTTGGAAATTCTTACACATAGTCATCAGAGAGGAAACCCGCTACAGTTTTCCATTAGTAGCAAGGGATATTTTATATACACCATCCCACATACATTACAGCACATATCATGGCCTTTAATATTACAGTCGTGGTGCTCTGACTGAAACGAGAAATAGTCCAATGGGCTACGCCACGCCCCCGGGATTGTTATTAGCGTATTTTCAAACAATAGCCATCAAAGACTGTAGCAGAACCATTAGAAAAGTGTAGGTCACAGGACCAATCACAACCTCCAGGAGTTCACAGCTTATATAACATCACTGTTCACCGTCACTCTGACATAAAACTCGATCCATCAAGGTTATAAAGAGTCAAACGGCCTATAAAACCAAATCCGACCAGATTAACTTTGATGTAACCCCTCCATCTCAAAAACGAATACGCCGGGAAATTGAAAATCGAACTGTTCGTGTAAAGGCTCAACTTTCCCGCGATGAATATGGATTCCCCTGGTGGAAGGTGGTGCCCTTCTGAACATAGGCTAACAACAATGTCCTTTCCTAATAATCTGAGGAATAAAGAAGGAGATGCAATTTGATGTCGAAACGTAATAAAAACACTTGACAACATAGCACTTTTCTTATTGTATGTAACACTGACTGAGATGTACTAATAGCTCTACCGGCAAAAGACAACATCATAGGACAATGCCAATAGTTTGACAAATAGTCAAGGTGATGTAGCTTGATATCAACAATATAACGCAATAAAAACATGCAGCAAGGTACATTTCTTATTTTGTATATCATTGGTTGGGATGTACACATAGTTCTACAGGTAAAACGATAGCTATAGCCAAGAACATGTAACAACAGAGTACTTTTCTTATGTTGTTTAACGTTAGTAATGTAGTAATAATTCTACAGGTAACGACAATAGATATTGTAATGACACTGTCATATTCCCAATAGCTTGGCAAATAAACAGAGGGGTTCAAATTGATATCCAAATGATTTAAAAAAAAATAATTAAAAAATAAATATGCAACGTGCGGATAAGTGGGCAAACTGGTAAACGTAGAATATACAAACATTTTAAATCTGAATATTTTACTAAATTTGATGTGTCAAATCTTTTGCCAGGAAAAAGAAAAAGAAAGAAATGCTTTATTTAACGACGCACTCAACACATTTTATTTACGGTTATATGGCGTCAGGCATATGGTTAAGGACCACACAGATTTTGAGAGGAAACCCGCTGTCGCCACTTCATGGGCTACTCTTTCCGATTAACAGCAAAGGATCTTTTATTTGCACTTCCCAGACAGGATAGCACAAACCATGGCCTTTGTTGAACCAGATAGGGATCACTGGTCGGTGCAAATGGTTTACACCTACCCACTGAGCCTTGCGGAGCACTCACTCAGAGTTTGGAGTCGATATCTGGATTAAAAATCCCATGCCTCGACTGGGATCCGAACCCAGTCACTACCAGTCTGTACACCGATGGCTAACCACGACGCCACCGAGGCCGGTCTTTTGCCAGGAATGCATAGAAGTGCTATTTCCAAACTTATTTGTGGCATTGCACCTTTAAGTTTAGAAACTGGTAGATATGGACGTCTGCCATTAGAGGAACGAACATGCACTACGTTTCAAAGCCTTTTAACTGAAGATGAGTTTCATGTTTTACGTGTCCCCTTTATGATGATCTTAGATATCCTCTGTTTGTAGAAGTTTTATGTGGTTCTAGCGATTCACGTATGTCTGGTTTATGCGCCAAAATCTGTCATTATATATATATTTTTTTAAAAGACGTAAATCTTTTTATATGCCAAAATCTGTCACTATATTTTTTATATTTTTAAAAGACTTAAATCGTTTTTATATGATTAATTCACGTCATATATATGTCTATTTTTCAACACTTTTATGTCTACTGTGTATTTTATTATATGTATTTATTTTAACAGTTTTTCCGTTTTAGTCTCTCGTAACTCCATAAGAAGTGGCCTCTTTATTATTTTATTAAGAATGTTTATGTATTTATATAATATTGTAGGTGTGATTTTAATAAAATATCTGTCTGTCTGCAACAGATTACTTTTCTTATATTGTGTAGTTAAGATGTACTAATAAATATATAGGTAACAGAAGGCAACTAGGCTAACGACATTGTCCGATTCCCAGTAGCTTGTCAAATAAACAACGTGATGTAATTTGATACCAAAATGAGTTTAACGCAATACTACAACCCTCCCCCCCAAAAAAAAAAACAAAACAAAAAAAACCCAAAAAACACACACACAAAAAACAACAACAAAAAACACAACAACACAACAAACAATATAGTACTTTTCTTATTTTGTTTAACGTTAGTTGAGATGTACTAATAATTCTACAGTTAGTAGAAAGAAACTAGACTAACGACATCGCCTAAGTCTCAATAACTTGGCAAATAAGCAAGGTCTTGTAATTTGATACCAAAATCACTTTAATGCAATACAAAATATGTGAAAATATATAGCACTTTTCTTATTTTTATTTTATTTTGTATTGCAGTTTTCTTATTTTCTCTTTC
>JAECMU010108618.1:6123-16696 GCA_016106625.1 Dracogyra subfuscus
TCGGCGTCGGACATATGGTTATGTCGAGAAAAAAACCCCCAGTGGTCAGCAGACGGGGATCGATCCTAGACCGACCGCGCATCAGGCGGGCACTCTACCACTGGGCCATGCTGCCCGCTCCTCATAATGAGAGACGAAACCCGCTGCCGCAACCACGAACTACTCTTTTCTTTGTTAAGATAAAAAATGTTTGCACCATGCTACAGCCAGGATAGTACATACCACGGCACACTACCTGGAACGAGAAATAACCCAACGAGCCCTATCAACGGACATCGATCCTGGATCGCGCATCAGTCGAGCGCTTTACCAATGGCTACGTTTCTGATATACAGTCTTTTGAAATATTAAACGTATAACACTTGTTACATTTTCTTGCTTAGAATAATATAAATATCATTATAATATCAGTATAGTAAATACAGTTCTGGCCATTCTATTGTTTTTATGAGCTGAATATATAGAGGATATTTTATGGGTGTTCGAAATTTGTTAAATAATACTGGCTTTTCCTTGGCAAAATCAGGGTGTAGGGAATGAGATGGTGCTTTTATCATTATTAAAGCAAATATTAAAAATATGTTTATACAGGAATGGCGCTCGCCATTAAACCTTTCTTCAAGAACATCACTATGCAGAAATGTTTTCAAACATGTTTTCTTATAAGTCATATTTAGACAGTATTTCTTTTGGAAAATATAGAACTGCTTTAACGAGACTACGCATTGCTGCTCATAGATTATTAATTGAAACGGGAAGATGGGCAAAACCTAACCCAATTGGTCGGGATAATCGTAAATGTGTTACTTGTAATTTAATAGAAGATGAATTCCACTTTATACTTGTTTGTCCTATGTACAAATCTATCGGACATTACATACCAAAATATTATAAAAATAACCCTAGTATATCCACATTTCTAGAACTGTTAAATAACAACAATGAAAGAATAGTAAGACGGTTAGCTGTGTATTGTTTTAAAGCCTTTGAAAAAAGAAACATAATTTTGTACAATAAAATTTTCCAAGCTTGTGAATGTGAATGCGTAAGTAGAACATTTGTTATTTATAGTATGTGTATCTTTAATTTTGCATTTAGTTATTTTATAAACATCATGTTAAAGCTGCATTGTCTGGTTTCAATCGTATACATTCAAATACAAGCATAACTGCACTTTTAATTCACTCGCGAGTTGTCGTCATTAACGCATATCATAAAATGCTTACTAGCCAGTTAGAACAATGTTCACCATTTTGTAATACCGTACGGATTCTAGCAGTCATTCCTCGCAGCCAATTACGTTAGCAGCAGACACGCATGGCGACGTTTTAAACCCATGTCATGTCATAGGGTTTAACGTGCACATTCAGAACAAGCTGTTGTAGCGCACTAAACCCCGGTCTCGTACACCTTTTATAATGCGTGTTGTGGTGTAATTTATACGAAACTAGTTGAACATCCTATATTTCCGTAGTACAAAAGGATTTTTAAAGTGATACTTCAGATATTATAAAAGTGTTTAATAAAATGGTAAAGTTGTATTTATACGGATATTAGTAACAATAAGACTGTGAAAATGAGTCTTGGTTGTCATTTTGTTTTTGTGTTGTTTTTATATGAAGATACTTTTTAAAACTCTAAACATTTTCAGTTGTAGTGAATAATAAAAATTAGCATAACAGTGTGTTTAAAAGTGTGAAATACATGTAGCAATCGAAAGGCGTACGAGTGCGATGTTTAGAACGTCGACACGAGTGCTGAAATTGACTGTTATCGTAATTGTCTACTAGGAATTGACTGCTCGGTTTTTGTAATGCAACAACAGCCGAACCGTACTATTTCTAGCCCAGTGAGGGCCCGCCAAAAGTGTCCTACTTTCAAAATTGTGGGTTTATTTTTAACTTGGAAAAGCCAATGTAGTGACACACATTCAGATTGCGGCGTGTTATAGGCCTATGCACCAAACGTAATGGATTTTCTCTTCTATATGCTTAAATAATAAACATATTCCAGACAGTGTCGCTTTAATACTCATGGGCACCCTTACAGTGAAAATAACACTTTCTACAGTGACGATAATACATTTTAAGAGTGAAATAGTGAAAATGTGTTATCGTTACTGAGTGACTAATAACACTTTTATTTCACTGATATTTTAAGATATTTCACTAAATGTTATATAATACGTACGTATCAATTCAGTTATATTTCATCCCAACCACCAAACTAAATTTAAAATAATTTAGTTAAAGGGCATCACAAACGATATAGAAATAGAAAACAAGCGTAGGTTTGGTAATTTGAGAGACGGCAGAATATGTAGGATTTGCAATACTGGTTTTATAGAAGATGAATTTCATTTAATACTTATGTGCTTACGGAGAATTGGTTTTACCAAATTATTGTGTTAAAATTCCTCTACTTGAGAATATTGTGCGCCATTGTCAGTGTAAAGAATACATAGCCATGAAAAGTCTAGCCATATACATTAAGAAAGCAATGGACCTACGTCTACGACTTGCAGTACTAGTATTAATATATGATGTGTGAAAAGATGAACGAACTTTGTGTATCTAGTTATATTGTATGTATGCATATATACAGTAAATATTAGTATTTCGATATATACAATATGAACACTATAATGTATGATATGTTTGCATATACAGGTATGTGATCTTAATTGCTTTTAGCTTTTTGTCCAATTTCAGCTCTTTTTTGTTGTTGTCTAAAATGGTTTTAATACTAAACTGAAATACATGCTATGTTTGTAACGAAGCAAAAGAAATGGACAAGTATATATACTATATTAAAAGTTGAATGTATACCATATCTATATATATATATAAAATTTAAATTTGTACGTATGTCATGCATGCAACTGAGTAAAATAGAGGCCTTAAAAGTTGAAGAAACATTTTTGTATTTGTATTTAATAATGTGTGTATTAACTGCAAGGCTGCATATTAATCCTTTGTCTATTTTAATGGTTAAACCTTTCCAGAACAATATAATACTTTATTGCTGCATACATCGAAATAAATACACAGCACACTGTTCTGCTGGATCTGAATCTCCTAAAATAGACAAAGACAGAATACCTACTGCGCACTATTTTGATAGTATAGTACTTTTGTTTGTTTTCCTATTTTATTGCAGTTAACCTTACATTTGTGACCCCGTGCGTGTGCAGAAGTCACTATAGAAGTTGTAACTGAAATTACCCGGAATATCTTTAAGACACGAGAGAACATTCACGCATGCACAGTGTAGTACTACTAAAGTCACATTTAATTACATGATAACTTGACATGTGATAACATTATAATCGCTCGTGAGAGGAAGACAGATATGACATGCGTGAAAGACAGCGGTAAACCAGCAGCTAATACGTGTCAAACAGTATGCACAGTGTTAGAGAACAAATCCGCTCCTAGAGACGAAATAACGCACACCATGACCTTCAATTGGTAGCATGCACCTATCCACCCTTCCATCTGTATGTCCGTTAAGATTTCTTGTCCTGCATATAATTTACTTTTCCATACTTCAATAACTAATTTATTTCCGTGTTTATATCCAATTAAAGTCTTGGACAAAGCAGCTATCTGAGACAAGGGTTGGCGATACGTGAGTGGGGTATCTACCTACCACCTGAGTCGTTCTGCCGGTATCCGTATGCGAGCCCACTACCCACCAGACTACATGTCTTCCTTTATGTTTGATATTGGGTTATCAAACGTCAGTCCATTGTGAAATTATCATATTGTGTTGTAAGCAGCTACTGATCACATGGGTTGCAGATTTTCAAATGAAGGCCAATAACGTTCCCGAACGGATTTATCGGAATCGCCAACGTAAAATCGTAAAATGGGGGTTTGGATGGGAGTGAGTGGTGGGTGGTCTCGATTTATCCCTTAGATCCGCCACTCTAATTCAAATTTGAATTGTGATGTCCTTCGTTAAAGTTCATGACAAGTGAACATTATTTCAGTCAAGACATAAATAAAAATATTGTTTATGTATATACAGGTATATTGTAATATTCTTAAACAAAATTACTTTCTGTACATCAGAAGAAAAAAAACTCTCGCCAATTATAAACACATTAATCTTATGAGAAAGATGAATATTATAATAGATGCAAATACACATGACAAAAACAACTTAGTCATAGCTTGCAATGACCTTGGACCCCGTGTAACGAGTGTCGGGCCGCGTCACTCTAACGTCAAAATACGTTATCTATGACGTACACACAACACATGACAGCTAGCTTTGACTGCGTACACACCACAAGAACTATTAGAATGACACTGATATCCTCTGGAAACACAGTATGATTTGAATTATTCAACATGGCGAAGTGTTATTGTAATTGGTACACGTGAGCAAATTTCAATAAATAAATACTAATTTGCAAAAAGGAACATGTTCATTAAGTTCTACGTTACAAATTATATATTTTCAGTGAATAACAATATACAGTGTAAACATGTCCATCAAATAATAAAGAACACACGCACGTACGCGCTCGCGCACACATACATAAAATACGATTTTATCAAATAATTAGTTTATACATACACCCTCCCACCCCAACATGCCCAGGACAGATTAAGCTTATAAAGTCTATTGTTTTGAACAATTAAATATTTTGAAAATAAATCGTTGGAATATTCTTGCGTTAGATATTTACTAAGTGCAGTAAAAGTGTTCTATTATGTCCAAAGATTCACACCAATAGTGTCTTTAAAAAGAAAACATTATTGTTTAGAAATGAAACGGATATAGAACGTTACTTTATATTAAGTGTGTGGTCATTGGTATCTGTGTTTGGGGGAGGGAAGTCTGTATTCGAGAAAGAACGTTTGCTGATAATTTTGTTTTTTAAATGATAGTTAACAGATATTTCTCTTTGCCTATTAGGTCTAATACACGTTGTGCATAACTACCCATTTGCACTCATCCACCCTTCTCGAATCGTCTACTTCTTCGCATTCCTGAACGTAAAAACGAGTGTTATTTACATTTAAAGGACGCACTTTTAAATGTTACTGTCAAAAGTCAAGGTCATATTGTGCATATATGTTGGTGTTCTACACCGGAAATGGTGATGCCATAAACATGAGAAACAATTAAAATCCCTTACCAGCAGTTTGTAAAATATGTAATAATAATATATCATACAAATAACACTGTTTATGTCACAGAGGTCCTTTTTTATACCATTATGCAAAAAAAAAATAGCGTGTGTGGTCGACACGTATGTGTTGTGGAAACAACGGCGAATACATTAATGTACATTTTAATTAGATAGATGTAAGGAATGTTCCTTTAAAAACATAATTCAGTATGTTTTAAACTACGAGTGTCTGGTATGATAAATACTTTAACATGTGACTTTGTGAGTGAAAGAAACAACAAGCTTCCTCCAGAATGGATACTTTACATCTGCTGATTAAGAAGTAAGGAACCTGGTGCACTTAGATCAGATCAGGTCAGAGCCATTAAATGTAGACAGTTTCCGGCAGACTCTAACCAAGACTGACACGCTTAACTTAGTCAATGAGGGAAGCGCGGTAGTTGCGTGGTGTGGTTTATGACGACAAACAAATTCATTACGCTACGTATGTATGGTTTGGTGACCGGTGTCCTTTAACGTGCACATTCAAAACAAACTGTTGTAGCGCACGCCTGTCCTCGACCGGCTTCTCTGTCCAGGACAGGCGGTACACTTACTGACGGACTTCGTTTATAAGAGTTGGGATCTAGCTCAGGTCTCACTACACAGTTGACTTCCACTATAGTTTCTAATTATCACATATGTTGTGGTTCACATATTCACTTCTACGAATTGGGCAATAATTAAAACAATTTGTATGTTTAATGGTATACCCTTCTGGCGGGATTTTACCCATGTTATTTTGTAATTGTGTACATTGACCGTTTTAGACATGGGTGTATAGCAGAAGACAGAGCCTGAGTGAATCGGTTAATGAACCACCTGTTCGGACCGGTACTACAGCCAGATAGGTATAGCAAAAGACTGAACATTTTCTAAATTTTGGAGTGAAAATAAATGCTTATATAATATATGCTGGCAATTGTGTATGTTGTTAGTGCCAACGAGAACCCGTTCTATTGGCAATCTTCGTTTGAAGTTTGAAATTTAACATGGATTTCAATGGCAGACGACATCTGTGTAGTGAGACCTCAGATTGAACCCCTTCAGTGGATCCATTATCTGACTGGTGGGTTCCCCGTCACAACCAGTGCACCACGACTGGTATATCAAAGACCGTGGTATATGCTGTCCTGCAAAGTGCATACAAATGATCCCTTGCTGCTAATGAAAATGGTAGCGGGTGTCCTCTAAGACTACGGTTCGAACATTACCAAGTGTTTGACATCCAATAGCCGATGATTAATATATCAATGTGCTCTAGTGCTGTCGTTAAACAAAACAAACTATTTTTCAGAAAAATACTGAAATAGGATTTACGGGCAACAAAACACTTCATTTAGAAACTGTGCTAAACCTGACTGCGAGGTTAAATTATATTCATAAACTGATTAAAACACACGCGCACACACACACGCACACATGGACGCACAATAACACACAATAACACACACATTTGCTTATCTCAGGTGGTCCGACAAGAACTGATGCTTTTAAGTGCCATTATACCAAATAAAATAATTTTGACGGTAAAGTAAAGCCCATAGATTACAATGATATTACGTCACGCCATTGTTCGTTGCATGGAAGAACGTTCGGCTTCATGAAGATCAATATCTATGTAATCTAAAGGCCACTGCAGACCTTTGCAACAAGGTGCAATTTTTGTTGCATGCAACAAAAATCGTACGTCGTTGCATCGTGTGCGCTGGCCTACGATGCAATGTTTGTTGCATGCAACTGAAATTGCTCCGATCAAACATGTTTGATTTTATTGCACGTAATTGCATCTAATTGCACGCTGTTGCAAACGTGTGCGCCTTCCATTCAACAAAAATGATGACGTAATAATTTAAACTGCCAATGAACGGATAGATATCGATCAAATGACTCAAAATGGCAGCCTCCTACAGCATGTGGTCTTCAGAAAAAGAGAATTAGTGGTGATATGGCAGACAATACCATGCCTTTTTGACACAACATCCCCTGAATATAGGAATAGGGCTAAAAGGGAGATGTGTCTTGCGCTTGGAATGTCGGGTATGTTTATATAGGTTTTCTACACAAATTGTATGGTTATATCCTAAAGGACCAAAATGCATGTGGGACGAATCCAGTACAACTTCAGTCTTCTACGTCATAACAAATTCAGTCTTCTACGTCATAACAAATATGTTGTAGAACATATCTCGATGACCACCGTCAAAATAAATATGGGGGAAAACCGCCATTTTGACTGTCACGTGATCACTGCCAGACTAAAATTGCTGATTGTCGCATGTGTGTGCGGATCAGCGCAACGAGAAAAACAAATTGCTTTGCAGGTAGTATTAAACCAAATGACTTCCGACTGGGTAAAAGTTCGAGGTGTACCCATCTGTTGATAGAGAAGCGAACACCACAAGTCCTGTGACTGGCTATAAAATCTGGGTTAAAAAATATGCAATTTTATTTCATCTAGTACCAATGTGTCAAGTAGCCTTGTGCTTGAAACATGTATGGGGTACCTGTACACAAAAAGTACTCAAATTTTGTGCGGAACTAGGGTAGTCATAGGCGCTACCCATTATATCAGAACCGAGCAGCTTGACCCCCAATTATCTCTGGTTCACTTCAAGTATGAGGGGTGGTAGTATTTATATCCGTGGCGTTTATGTTGATTGATACGCTGCAAGTAGGAGTTTTAGCCACATATGTTACTATTGTCGTCTATGGGATTTGATTTGGTGGTATACACCCTGCAATCATGTATAGCACATACTCAGTGCATAATAAAAAATATTATGTTTTTGTCATTTTATTTAATTAAATGATACTGGTTGATTAATTAGTCATCACTCGACCATGCAAGTTCACAATGACCTTATCCTTGACAATAATATCTGTACATGGCTCTGAATGGAGTTTGAATCAAAGTTAGCACTGAGAAATAAAAATGTTTTGGGCCTAAAATTCATACTGTAAAGATTTCAATAATTTCTTTTTACCTGGTATTTGACTTGCCATATACAAGTGCTCTTAAATATGTAGGCAACCTGAACTAAGATTTTAATAGCAATTTATTTTTATATTAAAAATAGCATGTGTCAATAATGGGTTAATGTCTTTAGTTTCCATTAACCTAGTTAATTTTTCATGTATGAAATTCTAAAAACTCAAATTTGTAAAGAACTTGATTTTTACTGTCATTTTGAGATATTTATAGGGTGCTAAGGTATATTTTAGACAAATTTGTAGTTTTATGAAAAATGTAAAGTAAATTTGAAGAAACCCTTTACCAAAAACATAATTAAATTTGTTGTCACTATTTTGCCTTTTCTTCTTATTTATACATAACAATAAGGTTGTTAAACATACATTTAGATCTCCAGATCAATTTGTTTTCTTAATAATCACTTAGTTAGCTCTCATGAAGTGCATTTTGAGTTTATACTAGATCCAGAACCAATTTTTTTTTTTTAGATTTGATTATCTGCTTTGGATTAAGTTGATAATTTATTTTATTGTTAAAACTGTATTACCTAATGTTACTAACTTAATAAAATGCTGGATTACAGATTGTAGGAATACATCCAATATAGATATTGTATTCATCTGGATTAGAAAATAATGCAAGAAAATAAATGTTCGGATAATTTTGTCATTTAAAATAGATGGGTTTTTTTCAGTAATTAATCAAAACTAAATGTGTGAAAGATACATGATAATTCCAGATATCACAACTATTAAAACCTCCAACTACAGTAGGCTATAAATAAAATATAGTAAGGAATATTGGTGGCTGGCAATGGTTTTTATGATTCATTATGAAAATCAGCATGGCCGATGGATTTGAAATTCCCACACCTGGTAACTTGAAGACACCCACACCCAGCATACAGGATTTCCTCCCAACACTAATGTTTAGGAAATTAATTCATTACTTCATACAGGTACTGTCATGTTGGTGTTTGTTCCTCAGACAGTGCATTATTTTAATACTGATTTTCCTTTGATGTGCCTGTTAAAGTCCTCATAACCTAGGGGTCAATTAAGTGCATACGTTTTAATGGAATTCTTTAAAGGGTAGAGTTACTCTGACTATCTTTGTTGTCTCTACATATATACCTGAGTACACACCCCCAACTGAAAGTAAATATCTTCAGGAGTTTTATTTTAAAACATTTTGTTGTTTAATATGACATTTTGCATTTGTACAAAATTGTGTGCAATATATAAGCCTTCTGAGGTGTACATTATATTAGGTTGCACTGTAGAAACAACAGTTTCAGTGAGTTTGTCAGTTTATGTCAGAATACACCAGACCCTGGTTGTCATAAAGACACATAGCTGGACACTTTTTGAAAAATGTATCGTACCAGTATAGGTAGTACTAAATCAAATAACTTCCGGCTGGGTTAAAGTTCGAGGTGCACCCAACTTTTGATAGAGAGGCGAACACCACAAGCCCTGTGTTGGTTGTAAAAAATAATAGTTTCATCTGGGTAAAAACATATGCAATTTTATTTCATCTAATACCAATGTGTCAAGTAGCCTTGTGCTTGAAACATGTACTAAAATTTTGTGCGGAACTAGGGTAGTCATAGACGCTACCCGTTATCTCAGAACCGAGCAGCTTGACCCCCAATTTTCTTTGGTTCACTTGAAGTGTGAGGGGTGGCAGTATTTATATCCGTGGCGTTTATGTTGATTGATACGCTGCAGGTAGGAGTTTTAGCAACATTTGTTACTATTGTCTTCTATGGGATTTGATTTGGTGGTATACACCCTGCAATCACGCAATTTCAGTTGCTTGCGACAAAGTTGCAAAGGTCTGCGGTGGCCTTAAGAACGTATTGCACGCGCGCGCGCGTGTATTTGTGTGTGTGTGCGTGTGTGTACGTGTGTATGTGGGGCCCTTTCATTACAATGCTATTACGTCACACTATTGTTCGTAGATTGTTGACAATGTTTAGCTTCCAGAAAGTAAAATAAAATAATTAAAAAAAAAAAACACACAAAAAACCACTCAAAAAACCCCCCAACAACATTTGCATGTGTGCGTGGGCGTGTATATGCTAATTCCACGGCGTTACATAACAACGATCCTACACGACAAAGAGAAATATATATATCTTCGGTGGTCCAACGAGAACGGGTACTTTTAGGTATGATTAGACCAAATAATATCGTATTAATGGTATTGATAACTTTTCTTAATAAAATCCATAGTGACTAAGTATGAAGTTACTAGGCAGTACATACACAGAGTGTGATACCTGTCATTCAATACTCGTCGAAGAAACTGTGGGACCCCTTCATTACAATGCTATTATTCGTCGCACAAAAAGAAAGTGTTGCTGCCAGACTAGTAGTGCTCTAAGAAGAAAAAAACATTGCGTGTGTGTG